>CAUYON010006527.1:0-52825 GCA_963573935.1 Arctocebus calabarensis | reverse complement strand
AAGGAAGCCAAAGAGAAAGGTACCTGGGTTCAACTGAAGCGCCAGCCTGCTCCACCCAGAGAAGCCCACTTTGTGAGAACCAACGGAAAGGAGCCTGAGCTCCTGGAACCCATTCCCTATGAATTCATGGCATAATAAGCATATAACATAGCACACAGGAGGACCAGTGGACCCATGTTTTTAGGTGCAAGAACCTATTTATTCCCCATGAGCTCATGTCATTATACATGTGCAGTGTAGCACCCAAGATAACCCTCACAGACCCCATGTAACAGTGATACAAGGTGCTGGAACCTATTTCCCATGAATTCAAAAGTCAGTCAATACTTTATCACATTCAATGGCAAGTTGCCCCCCACTGAGCTACTGGAACCTTTTCTGTATGAATTCATGGCACGGTAGATGAAAATAGTAGCCCACTACTACAAAAAATGTTTCTTGTTCATTCACTAAAAGTGTGATTTTTTTTCCCCCACAAAGAAGTATTAAAGCAAATTTTCATGTGTCATAAAAAAAAAAAAAATACTCTCTTCAGTCAAGGAATAGAAATTGAGGGCTTGCTTTGTCAGAAGGGTCCCAGCTCTCATGGGGATCCCAGTCTGTAAGGGAGGCTGAATGTCACCAGAACTTGTGACAGTGGCCTGACCAAGTCTAGGTGGTCAGCAGAGGCTTCCCTTGGGAGGGCTGGGGGAAGCCAATGACTAGAGAGTAACAATTCTCTGGGTAAGAGGGGAGGGCATTCCAGGCAGAGGGAACAGCATGAGCCAAGACTCCATGGCAGAAAGGAGCCATGTGGGTACAGAGGAGGGAGGGAAAGCGAGTGTGGATGGAACACAGAAACACAGCCTGGTGTGACACAGGTGGGCCAGAGCAGGGTGCCTTGGGGTGTGCAGAGTTTCACTTTCATCCTAAGAACTGGGAAGGCACAGAGATGTTTGAAACCAAGTAGAGTGTGATTGAGAGAACTGGAAACATTTTCTTGCCCATTCTCTACAGTTGAAAATTGTAGTTGTTATCCAGGCTCAGTGGCTCATGCCTATAATTTCAGTACTCTGGGAGGCCAAGGTGGGTGGATTGCCTGAGCTCACAAGTTCAAGACCAGCCTTAGCTAGAGTGAGACTCCATCTCTAAAAATAGCTGGGTGTTATGCCTGATGCCCTTAGTCCTAGCTACTCAGGAGGCCGAAGCAAGAGAATTGCCTGAGCCCAAGAGTCTGAGGTTGCTGTGAGCTATAACACCATGGCATTCTGCAGGGTGCAACAAAGTGAGACTCTGTCTCAAAAAAAAAAAAAAGGAGAGAAAATCATAGTTGTTTCTTATTTCTTGCTTTGATAAATAATGCTGTGCAATAGCAAAGTATCTCAAGAATGGAAGAAAAAGTATCCAATGTACTCAGCCCTACTATGAAGCTAATTTAAAGGTTTCATAGGAAGGCTATAACCCAATTATAGCACAAGAATATGGGGAAAGGGAGGGGAGGGGTGAGGTTGGTGTGGAAGGAGGGTAATTGGTGGGGCCACACCTACAGTGCATCTTAGAAGGGTACAGGCGAACTCTACTAAATGCAAATGTCTTCATACAATGACTAAGAAAATGCCATGAAGGCTATGTTAGTCAGTTTGATGAAAATAGTTCAGATTGTATATGGAACCAGCACATTGTACCCCTTGATTGCACTAATGTACACAGCTATGATTTAATAATAAAAACAATTAAAAAAAGAATTAGTATCCAGGAGGGAGAAAACTGAAAGAATTATCAATTGTCTGAGGGATTCTCATGGAACCCTAAAGAGACCGAATGGATTATCTTAACAGCACATGTACTGTAATCATCACAAAGCATCAATAGTCTATGATCTTACAATTTTTGTGTCTTTCATGACGAAGACAAAAAAAAAAGAAAGGGAATAATTCTTGATCAAAAGTTTGAACATACAATTTTGATAGCAGTGACTAGAAGACTAGAGGCAGTGAAAGTAATTTGAAATTAATTATCTAAGAAGTCTCAATAGTGCTCAGCCCATCAATCTTGTCGGGGCTTGACCTCAGAGGACTCCCTACAAAGGTGTGAAGACAGCTCAGACTTCTGAACAATTCGATGCATGGCCTCAGCTGACATTCACTACAGGAAGATTAATTAAGGAGACTTCTCAGAATACAGATGCCTACCTAATGAGAACTGAAGTGACACGTACCATTTTTCACTTAGGTCAAGGAACAGATGACAGAGAGTAGCAGATGGCTAACTTCAACACAAGTCTGATGAAAATACGAGTGAGTGCCTCTCAGTTTCCACCTGACAGAGAGTGGAGACACCTCAGTCACATAGAGATCCTGGACTCAAGCCCTGAACATCAGGGATTCTGCTCAAGTTCTGGTTCCCAGGTGAAGTTCTAGCCAACATCACAGTGGACCTCAGTGGACCTCACTTAGGTTTGGGACTTACATTGTTTGTCCTGAAGGAGTCCTCTAATGGATGCATCCTTACCTTTAACCTGTGATAAGACAAATAAATTGAAGCTCACACCAAAAGAATATATCTTCAGCTTGTTCCTTTGAAGCCCCTATGTCCAGCCTAATTATGATACAGCAACTTAGTTATGGATCAGAATTAGGAAATGGGGGAAAGCTGTCTATGTACACTGTATTTGCTTGGTCCTCTTCCCTGAAACCCATTAGAAAGAAGGAAAGTAATATTATCACATGCAATAAAAACAGAAAACACCTAAAATAAAATGCAAACCCAGTGAAACTCACCTGAGGACATACAAAGGTAACATGTTTCTCTCTAGAGCTTGGGCAGAAGGCAGATTTTGCTGGAATTAAATGAGACTCCTGAGTGTCTTAGACAATGATCCAGTTTCTGACAATTAAACTAGAAAAACTGTCTGAAGATGAAGCCAGAGTGGAAAGAGAAAATAGTCACAAGGTATTACTGAGCTGATATGTGCCAATGATGTAAGCATAAATCATTTCCAAATAGCCTATCAAACGCTTGTAAGGGGCAAACACCACAGTGACCCTCTGCCAGGTGATGATTTCCTCTGTCCAGAGGCAAATCTCCCATGCAAAGGATACTGCAGATCACGTGCAGAGAATGTGTCTCAGCCTTATGCCAGCCGAAATGACTCGCCCTATCCAACTCCACTCTTGTACAAATTGTGTGTCAGACTTTTATTCAAAAGACAGTAAGAATAACTATTAGAACAAAAGAGATTAGAGTAATATAAAATGGAAAAAGCAAAATGATGGTGAGAGAAATAATTCAATAAGCTGCAAAGGAGTATATATAGCAAGATCCCATTTGTGCAAAATATATAGAAGTGTAGGCATATAAATAAAATGATACCTGGGATGAGACATCTAAAAACATAAATAGTATGTAAGTGAGTAGTGAGCCAAGGAGAGGGATGTCAGACTTGTACTATTTATTCACAGAGGCGACATTTTGACTCTTTTGAAGTATCATTTAAAAAAAAAAAAAAAGATGGGAGTTGTGTTCAGCCTCCAGAGAAAGTGGACATCCAGCTAAGGAAGTATTGCAATGCCGGGTCAAACTTGAAGTTGTACCCTATCCAGCCTCCTTCATGGCCCTCACCCAGCGCCCGCTCCCACCTAGCCCCATTTACCAATCACTGCCACCATGCCCTGAACTGCTCCCCTTGACTGTGGCGGGCTGACTTGAGGGTGCTTGCTATGAAGTCTGTGCACCCCCTATGTCGTCCCCGCCTTCTAAGTGTGAGCAGGACCTGTGACTTGCTCCAACCAACAGAATATGGCAAAGTGACGGGACGCCACACCTTTGATTACACCGCATGATACACTTGCATGTTATATAAAATTGTGTGGCTTGAGCCTGGCAGCAGGCAGCCGCATTGGGGAGGCCTGCCTGATTAAGAACTGTGAGTCATCTTTTGGAAACACAGACAGCCTCTAAGGGCTAAAGGCAGTCTCCAGGCTCAGCCAGCAGGCAGCCCTGGCCCTCAGGCCTATAGGTCTGAATGAATTTTGCCAAGAACGTGAGTAGACTTGGAAGCAGATTCTTCTCCAGCTGAGCCTACACTGAAAAACCAACCCAACCAACACCTTGATGGCAGACGACGTGGGAAATCTTCATCAGAAGACACAGTTAAACTGTGCCTGGACTTCTGACTCTCAGAAACTGTGTAATAATAAACATGTGTTGTTTTAGGTCAAAGGCAAAACAAAAACTAAACCCTGAAACCGTTTCAATTGGTGTGCTCACTGAATCACACTGGTAAAATATGGGCAAGGCAGGGGTTAGGAATGAGGCTTTCTCAAGACCTGTGCTCTACAAACACTTAATGAAAGTCAAGTTTGTTGAGGGAAAATTTACAATCAGTAGGATTCACCCTTCTTAGGTATAAAGATAAAGGAATGTTGGTGAATGTGTACAGGTATGTAAACACCACCAAATCAAAATACAGAATACCAAAGAGCTTCTTCCCTTGACCCCCAGGCATCCACTGACATGATTTCTGCCTATAATTTTATATTTCTGTGACTGTCACCTAAATGGAATCATATGCTATAAAGCCTCACATGCCTGTTTCCTTGCATTTAATGTAATACTTTGAGATTTATACAAGCTGTTGCCTTGTAACAGTAATTTGCTTTTGTTCCTAAATTTTCTTACTAGGAAAGCTACTACAGTAAGAAGGTGAAAACTAGGCATCCCATCACTGTAACACTGACAACTTGTGACTCCAAAAACAGCAGATGCTGTGAGACCCACCTTCCTCTCACAATGACCCCCTGCCGCTTCTATAGAACAATTCCCCCAGCTTCCCACGAATGCAGGGTTGTGTTCATCTCATCTCTGCCTTCTTAATCTCACCAAGTAACCCAACTGGTAAAATCTCAAATCCAGAAACCTGAATGAAAAAGAACCTGGAAGATGTATTTTTACCTTTCCAGCTTCTGTAGCCCAGGAAGACTTCCCAGGAATAAACTTCAACAGATGAGGGGGGACAATCCATGATGTCCCAAATGAGGAACTCAGTGCCTTCAACTCCTACAGTACATGACAGACGTTTAAAGCTCAATTATTTTTTTAGCATAGCCCAAAATACAAATAGAAGTTTTATTATTTCATTCCCACTCTCTATGTTATGGAAATCACTTATATATTTTAGACTAGCAATCATTTATGATTACAAAGTCGGTTAAAAAAATAAAAGAAGAAAAGCTTCAAAAAGCCTCAAAAGTCTTCTGATGTGACTGTGGGTGACAACTTTACTGACTCTCATTAACCTCTTGGACTTTCCATTTCTACATCTTAAAAGAAAGAAATTTAAATATTTTTAAGAATTTTCCAAATGAAACTTCTGAATTTTTAAAATTTTTTTAAAAGAGAGTCTCACTGCTACAGTGCCCTGGCATCATTGCTCACAGCAATCTCAAACACCTGGGTTACCTCAGCCTCCCAAGTAGCTGGGATAACAGGCACCTACCATGACACCCACCTCTTTTTTTCTATTTTTGGTAGAGACAGGGTCTTACGTTTGCTCAAGACTGGTCTCGGATTCCTGATCTCAAGCAATCTGCCTGCCTTGGACTCCCAATTACAGGCATGAGCCACTGCACCCAGCCTAAAATTTCTGTATTTTGCTAATTCTAAGACATCAGTTATGATACTGAGTGGTAACTCACATGTGTTCATAAGAAACACATTAACATAATTCAAATATGTTTCAAAAGGTGATTTCTTTAAACCTAAGGACTAGCTGAATAGATTTATCAGTGATAAACTGTGAAAAAATCCAGCAGAGAGTAAACAGTTGTATTTCATTCCTAGAATAATATAAAATGTGCCTCAACTAAGTAAGGAAAGAAAGCCATGAAATGTTCTCAAAGGAGGCCAAGAGATCTCCCTGAGTGAAAAACCTTAGTAGGAAAAGACTCCATCTTTCAGCAAGGGTTTAATTATATATAAGGGTAATCATTAGTTTTATTATAATTACTGGAAATACTGAAATAATATATAATATTTTTATCTGCTACATGTATCCATCTGCACAACCTTAATACAATGTCAAAAAAAATGAGGTTTACTTTTCTTGCATGATGAGTCTGGGAGTATTTAGCCCAGAACCTCTACAAAGCGGTTCATGGATGCAAAGACTTGAGCTCTAACTTTATAGATGCTTCCTCATCCTGGGAGTGTTTGCTTATCAGCTCAGAGCCATAAGCTGTTGTTGCAGTTCCAGACATCAGTTCACAATTAATGCAAGGATCATGAGAAATGATAGTGCATCAACAGTTTCCAGGAAAGTAAGAACTGTAGGTTTCTTTCTTTTTTTTTTTGTCAAAGCTAAACCCTAGGACACACCTGGCTACCGAAGTGGTTGGGAAGATAAAACTCAGCCTTCCCACTTCCATAGCTGAAGTCAGGAACAGAGAAAGCAGTTTAACTTGGCCAACAGGCAGTGTCTGGCAGAGACTTTACAAGTTCAAAGTGCTCACATTGCTATTATTCTTTAAGATGCTTAGTTAACTCCAGGTCCAGTCCCTGAATGATCTCTTATTCAGGGACTAATGACCCTGGGAAAACTCTCAGCTACACTGTCTCATGGTTTGTGTGTGTGTTTCTTAGAAGAATTGAATCATGTTGCAGCATCTCTTTTCTCTGATCTGTTAAGATACCAGGGCACTTGTCAAAATGTCAAATAAAATATGATGAAGAACTAATACTGTATTCTAAACTTGTACACAATAATGCCAAACATTGTTTTTTTCTTTCTTGCTAAGAAAATATAATATTCTCAAAAACAACAACAACAAAATAAAAAAAAAAAACAAATGTTATGCAGGAAGTAAAAGGAGCAGAGAGAATTGCTTCCATAACTTAAAGGACAAAGTATTCAGATGGCTTAAAAAGAATGCAAATGAAGTATAAGAAAACATAAGGTTGGGCCCCTTATAACATCGACGGATTTTCCACAAAACAAATTTTAATATTAAATGTGTGTTTTATTAGTCAACATACTTTACAGTGAATCTGTCATCTAAGTATATTTAAAAATAGAAAATACGTTCACTTAATAAAGTTAAATGAGGATACTATAAATATCACGTTTGCAGATTACTGCAAAGAGATATTTACTTAGGAAAATACCAGTAGTGTTTTGCTTAAAATCCATGAATGCTATGTATCTTGTAATAAAGGAAATATATAAACACTTTCACTGTAGAAGTTTAATGTAAGCCCATAGAGGTATTCAATTTAATGGTGAGGACAGACAAATACAATGACTCTAACAGCAGTTAGGAAGAGTGCTTAGGGTCCCCAGAGAGGGGCAGGCAAAGGAGAGATGATTGCTCATTGGATTTAAGTAGCCAGAAATAACTCCTGTGGGTCTTGACCAACTTCACTTTGTCTTTATCTCCTAAAGACAGACAAAGGTTTAAGGACCCCCTGGGCCTTTTAGACTAAGGAGGCTGCTCCCTGTGACTGTCAACAGCCAACCAGTGACCAAATCCTGTCACCTGAAGCTCCCTCTCCCTCCACCATTTCCCAGGGTACCTCCTCAAGATGAGATGTTACTTCTTTCTCCAGGAATTCTGCAAAAACTCTTAACCTCTCTATTTGATCCTCAACAAGGCTGCAGGGGCATTTTTTTCCTAAAGGAAAACCTGATTATAGCATCCCCTTCCTTTCAAACACAGCCCCTGCCACCATCATCACCTCTAAATGTGTTTTTTTTAATTGTCTAAGGAACAAAATCAATATCCTGAAGACCAAAAATCACATCATAATAAAGATATTTGTACCAGAATGTTTATTGCAGCCCAATTCATAATTGCTAAGTCGTGGAAGAAGCCCAATGCCCATCAACCCACGAAGGGATTAATAAATTGTGGTACATGTATACCATGGAATACTATGCAGCCTTATAGAAATTTAACTTCTTTTGGAAATCTTTGCTGTCAGAATTTGGTCCTAACCAGCCTCTTTGGCCTGGGTTTCTCTGTTACCCTGCCTGAGTTTCCTATTCTACAGCCAAGATAAGCCACTTCCTCTTCGTCACACTGGTTCTTTTTCCCAGGGCTATGCCTGTCCTTGTGCTATTTTCTGATCCTAGTATAATTTTTCCCTCATTCACTTCCAAATGTTTAAAATCTACTTGATTTACAAGACCAAGCCCAAATGCCACGTCCCTGACACCCCTGGAATATGCCTGGACGAGAAAAAGATTTCTGTTTCTGAACCTCTGTAACATTTTATCCACATCTCTAATAAGGTACCTCGCTTTCTAGTATATTCTTTTAGATTCATATTTATCACACAGTGGATGTGAGATATATTTCATGATAAACAATATTTTCACAAAGTGTTTTCTATGGAACATCAGTGCACTATGAGATGATAGGTGTTTCTTCACAAAGAATTCTTCAGTGATCATCCACATTGGGGAATTGTGATTTTTGCTGGTATACGTCTTTTGGAGCCCTGAGAGACTCATGGGAGGGGGGATTTAGAATACAAAGTATTTGAAAATTGTTTATTTATAAAATTCTTAGTATTTAATAATGAGGACCCTTTTATCTTACTGTATATTAGTATTCCATAAAATACATTTAAAATGTTTGTGTCTGATGGGCATTGATTTTACCATTGCTTCAGCTCAGTGGGAGATGTTTTTAGTTGATTCTGCTGAATCCCATCTTTTTCCTGACTTGGGGGAATTTTCTTTCTTACTGCCATATCTCTTGTGGTCCAAGGCTCTATCCTATGTCCTAGGTTTTAGAAAGGATACAGAGCCGCATTTGAGACTTTATAGTCATTAAAAAGCTATATGGGTGGCAGTCTTCATCAAATGACAAGGAGAACAACTAATAGGAATCATTTTACAGGCAATATGCAGGGTTTATCTGCAGGAGCACATGGAGTTCTCTCGGAGTTGAAGAACGTAACTGCCTACCCAAGGCTGGTCACCAGCCATGCCTGGGTGCAGAGCTCAGAGCTCTGTTCTCTAGTCAGTGGGGACTTTTACCTCATTCTCCTGCCTACTGTGCAAAGCCTTTATCTAGTTTTGGTTGGGAGATAAATTGGATGGTAGAGTATTTATTTACATGGTCAAAGAACTTAATGGAATACGTCATTTGAATTTAAGAGCCACAAATTTTATTTTGTTGTTCCTCAGTTCTCTTTTGAGAACTACCAAAAAGTAGTGATATATGAAGTCTAATTGACTGTGCAGAATGGGTCTCTGAGGAGGGGGGTAACACAGGCAGATGGTTAACACTAAATATCTTACCACATTGATATGTCTGAATTATTTCCCTTGCTAGCTGACACACGTATTCCTTGAGGTTTATCTTTGTGTGATATGTGGTTCATGGTACTTCGCAAAGAGAGTTGGGATCTAATGAATGTTTGTTACATGAGTATTAAGTTTTTAGGACATTAGCTATAGGAAGAGTCTTCCAAGTACTTCCAGACAAAATTTGGGTGGGGTTGTATGTTTTCAGCCCCGAGAGATGATGGGGTGGAAGGAAGGTTTCTAGCAGCAAAGAATGTTGAGAATTCTACTTCATGGAGAACTAGTACTAGCTCCAGACAGAAAGAGTGTTATTTAATCAGGCGGACAGACAGACAATCGCACAGCAGGCAGCAGATCCTGCCAACAAGGGCTTAGTGTAAATCACCATTGCACATATCGTGTGATATTAGCACACAAGTGCGGATTCCTTCTTCTTGTCTAAATTGTAATTTTGACTCAGTGTCCTTCAATCACTCATGGCAAAGGAGATTAATGACCTACTTAATCATCCATCAGGAAAAAAAAAGAAGACATTTAAGAATATGCAAAACGGCTCATCAGCTAGGTCGCGTGCTGTTCTTGCAGTGATTCGAAATCGTTTGCTATGGCTGAGTACGCCCCTTTTGGTAACGGCCCTGCTGGTGGTGATAGCTTTATGTGTGAGCACAACTCTGAGGAACGTGTCTTCCTTGCTTCACACCTCATAGTTCATCCACACCCTTGAAGACAGCACTTCCGCTCATCTGCCTACTTGTGGCATTTCTCAACGCAGTTAAACTTAATTTTGAATCATAAACCTTTCCATTTATCTGGTGTTTAACATTTTTCAGGTACTTTAACACCTGTGTGCCACATCAAACACATAATAGCCCTGAGGGGTAAAGAGAGCCACAATTATCTTTGCAATTAGACGTTAAGTACACGTGGCACACAGCGTTTGTCATAGAATTTGTGACAAGCCTTCTTCTATGACCCTGTCGCGCCTTATCCATCATGAATGTCTACTCTAATACGTCCCAGGAATATCTCTCACTTGCAGCACATGCTCTTTCTCTGCTCAGCCTGCTGTTACACAGTTAGGAGGGTATGCCACTGCCAACCCCTCTACAGATGATCTTGTCACAGAATTGGTTAGGATGGACATTTTCTCATGCTTTGGAATTTGTTTAAAACTCAGTTCTTCCTCTGTCTTTGTGTGTGTGTGTGTGTGTGTGTGTGTGTGAAATAAGTTCTGGTTTAAGATAGAAGCCTCTCTCATCAGAGGTGATTTTTCCAGATCTACTAGCAGCTGGAAACAGGTACCAGATAAAATTCAGTATTTTCCTGAGCAGAGTGTCAGCATTTGGCCATACTGTACTACAGTGCTCAGCAGAGGGGCTCTCCTCCATAAATAGGATAAGCGGACACAGTGTTGCTCTAAGTTACTATCCAATGTTACAGCCTCACTTAACTCTAAACTTGATTTAATTTGGTATTGAATCATGTGGAACATGGTAGATACTCAAGACATGCTTCAAAAATGAATAATGCTAATCAATATCCAAATGTTGGCTGCAACAACAAATGAGTGATAATTTAAATTGCTCTGATTTTAGTCTATTTTTATAAACATTTGAGAAGTTGGCTAGGGCATATGAGGGATTGTTCTGCATCTGTGGATTCAATTTAAACACTTTTTCTCCTTTGAATATGTTCTACTTCAAGAGGCCTCTGCTCCTGACCTTTATATATTTATTTATTTATTTTGGGAAAAAAAGAGATTAGTAGGAATAGTTTTATGCTTTATTTTCTGCTTCTATCTTCCTTTCAGTATTGCTGCTTCTTCCTTTTTTATTTTATTTTATTGTATTTTATTTATTTTGAGAAAAAGAGAGAGCGCACATCTTTCTTTCTTGCCCAGGCTAGACTGCTACAGCATCAGCCTAGCTCACAGTAACTTCAAACTCCTGGGCTCAAGTGATCCTCCTGCCTCAGCCTCCCAATTAGCTGGGATTGAACACACCTGGTACCACTCTTGGCTAATTTTTCTTTTTTTAGTAAAAATGTGGTCTCATTCTGGCTCAGGCTGGTCTTGAACTCCTGAGCTCAAGAAATCCACTTGTTTTGGCCTCCCAGAGTGTGAGGGTCACAGACACGACCCACCACTCCCAGCCTCAATATTGCTTCTTATACCTCTCATGTTCAAATGGCCTCTATCCAACTCTCTTCTGTTTCTTGGGTAATATACTTTCCCTTTGCCTTATAGCACACAAAAGCATTTGGAAAATGTGCTCCTGTCTCCAATTCATCTCACATGGTACTAAGGTATCAGTCAACCTGAAATCACTTCCACTAACCTGTTGATCAGCACTGGAATATGTACAGGTGTCTCTTGCAACACAGACGACATGAAATGATATTAGGCATCTTTGTCGCTACACCAGACTGTGAAATCGGTGAGGAAAGGAGACATGATTTATCCATTCGAATATCCATGTCTGATTTTGGAGCAGCTGCTACAAATGTTGACACAAGAAGCACTTGTGGAATTGTGTCTAAAGGCTTCACAAGTAGGCTGAAGAGAACGTGGCCTTTGCAAAAGAGTACTGACTTTAAGAACATTTGAACAGACACAAAAAGGTGTATATAATGTATACATCTTTTTTGCAATATACCTCTCAAATAAGATATTACTTTAACTAGCAAAATGGGAATAAACAGTGGAAGATTGTGACTACATCTGTCAAAATTCCAGATGTCTTAAAGCACCATTATGATAAATACATTCATCACTTTTAATATTAAGGCATTTTGAAGGTAGATAAGGAGAAGTTTAGAAAACTATTCTGTCTGAATAAAAAATGATACCAATCATTTCCTTTAGGATGCCCTTAAAAACACAAATGTTTGCAGAAGAATGTAAGAAGGGCCCTATAAAAGTATCCTACAAAACTATCAATAACTGTGAGCAATGTTTTATAGAAATTTTAATAACAATGTCTTTGTATATTCAGCCTCACTAGTTAAATATAGCAATGATAAGTTTAAGTCACAGTTATATACTCTTAGCAATATGTGTAAAAATATGCATAAAATTTTAAAAGTTTGCTCAGAGTAGCACAAACCGGACCCGAAAATCACTTTACAGATACTGAGCAGATTATGAAATATGATAATATGGGAGATTTTTCTAAATCTGGTGCACGAGGCTGCGTGAGCAGGGATGTTTTATTTTGCTAAGGCTGTCAGAACAAATAACATAGACTGTGTGTTTTAAACAACAGAAATGCATTTGATTGAAATTCCGGAGGCTGGAGATTCTAGATCAAAGTGTTGTCGGGAATCATCTCTTCTGAGGGCATCCCCTTCTTGTGCAGATGGCCATCTCCCCCTGCTGACTCACATTGTCTCCCCTCTGCTTCTGAGTCCCAATCTCATCTTCTAAGAAAGATTCCAGTCTTATCAGATCAGAGGCCACACTCATGACCTCATTTTGTTTCTTATTTACCAGCTCTCCAAATACAGTGATATTCTGAGCTAAGTGGGTTAAGACTTCAGTAGATGAATTTGGGAGAGACTTAATTCAGCCCCGACATGAGATACAGGGTTCTTTCAGATTGTACAGCTTGTGTGTAAATGGAGAAATTCTAGATAAAGTTTGTAGCAGACTATCTCATGATGGCATTAGCACTATAAGAAGAAACTGAGGAGAGAAACATGGGGATCCTGTGTGAGTCCTAACCCCCCAAAAGATCTTCTTTTCAATCTCTCAATACCTGACAGAAGGAGATGCTGTAGTATAAAAAAGTAGCAACAGCTTTTTAAGTAAAGAGATTGCTGCTCAAGTTCCATCTTGAGGAGCTTAACCCAAGTTTCAATCACTCTCGAAGTGAGATTCAAGTTCTATCTATAAGCTAATTTCGACTTTAAATCCTTTGTGTTAACTAGAAGTGTTTTGATCATCTTTTTGTCATTTTTTTGACTGCTAAAGATAATTACTAAACTTAGTTTCCAAAGTAAAATTTTCTTTAATCTTCTTCATTATAAAGACACATGAACACTTTTTGAGAACTGTCACTTTGTGTCAACATCTGTATTAATTGTATCTTCCTTTTCTTTTTATCTTCTATACTCTGGTGACCTACTTAGTTGGTGTTTTTTAATGATCCATTCAATGTTAAAGGGATTGATCAATCAACACATTTGGTGAGTTCTTCTTTGTGCTGTAAAACAATGCTCAAAAGGAGAATTAATGGGTATCACTGCTGTCCTAAGCAGCAGTGTTCGTGTCTTATAGCACAGAACTAACTAGTATGATACTCATTCCCTGGGTTAAAAGGCCAATGTCACACATTATAAATGATAAATTTAAAGTCAGACCAGTCGTATGTCCCATTAGCTGATATTGGAACCCAGCTTTCACTAACACCAACACCTATGCTTTCTAATGTACCATAGCATATTTTTCTCCAAATGCCAATAATCACTTATGGCAGCACCTGATCTTCCTGCTGTGATTGTCAGATAGAATCTGAAGTACACGTCATTACCACTGTTTTATAGATAAAGGATCTCCACTTTAGGGAAGGTGAGCTACCTTCTCCATCATGGGATAAATATTAAAAGACAGAAGATGAAGCCCCAACTTTCCAAGGCCATTTCCAAATATAAGACAATAACTGTACTTTTAAGTGTTATGAATTAACTGAGTAATTGTCAAACTATAAAGTTTCAGCTACCCATACTTATATCTAAATGGTATCTTGGGAATGAGGAATATGTTCTAAAAGGATGTAATTCTGGTTTAAAATTTTTATTTTTAGGTTTGTATCTTTTTCCCTAGAACCTATCTGGAGTAATATTAGATTTTAGTTTTTGCTGAGCTATTAATCCAATAACTTTGAACTAATTTATGTCTTTCAATTTATATAATAACTTTCTTTTAACCTGAAATCCCAATACCAACATTATTCAGAGATGCTGGCCATTTCTAAGACTTAAAATTCAAAGGAAACATATTTAGGTGTTTTAGCAAAGTAAAGGAGAGGCTGGTAAATTTGTGCCCCAGAAGAGATTTTAGAAAAGGATGGGGATAATAATGATAGAAAGGAAGAAATAGAGGAGAGAGAGAAACAGAGACTCTGGTGGAAATTTATAGAAAATGAAATAAATAATCCACACTAATTGAAAGAATGAGTCAAACCTGAGAATGCCAACCTGAGGGGTAGGGTGAGGAGGAGGGTGGATGGAGGGGAGGAGAAAGCTAATGGAAAAGCATCCATTGGTATAGCTCAGTGTCATGTGCAACTGAATAACCCAAATAACCCCTCATGTATCACTTGTCAGTACAGCCAGGACCAGGCTTCTGCATAGATAACTGACAAATTGGCATTATACACCAAAAGGAAGAAAAGCATATCCACGGGCTCAAGGAGGAAAGTTTATACCTAGAGACACAATGATTTTTGTAAATAAAGTATTTGAAAAAGTCAATAAAACAGCAGATGTTAACACAGATATAATAGATACAACTTACTCTGTACTTTTATAAGATATATCAACTTATACACCATGGTATTTTTCAGAATATATATAGATTATATATATTCTATATATGCTACATAGACTGACCCCATGAGAAAGTCAATCTGTCTTGTAGGCACAGATATGGGTTTTTTAAAAATCTCGTCATTAAATCTCTATTAACTTCAATCAGAAATGATAAAGGGGAAATAACAACTGATGCTACAGAGATACAAGACAGTAACTCTGAATATTATCAGAAACTCTATGCCAAGAAATTTGACAATGTGAAGGAAATGGACCAATATTTGGAATTACACCCTCTCCCTATACTTAGCCCGGGAGAAATAGAGCTCCTGAACAGGCCAATTTCAAGGACTGAGATCGAAGAAACAATAAAAAAAACTCTCAACAAAAAAAACTGCCCTGGTCCAAATGTCTTCACATCAAATTTCTATCAAACGTTCAAGGAAGAGCTTATTCCCATGCTGTAGAAATTATTCCAAAAAATTGAGGAGGAAGGAATCTTTCCCAACACATTCTATGATGCAAACATCACCCTGATACCAAAACCAGGAAAAAATGCAACTAGAAAGAACTTCAGACCAATTTCACTCATGAATATAGATGCAAAAATTCTCAACAAAATCCTAGCCAATAGATTACAGCTTATCATCAAAAAAGTCATACATCATTATCAAGTAGGTTTCATCCCACAGATGCAAGGCTAGTTTAACATATGCAAGTCCATAAATGTTATTCACATATCAATAGAAGCAAAAGAAAAGACCATGTGATCCTCTCAATAGATGCAGAAAAAGCATTTGATCAAATCCAGCATCCTTTTCTAATTAGAACACTAAAGAGTGTATACATAAGTGGAACATTTCTTAAAGTGATTGAAGCTATCTATGACAAACCCACAGCTAATATCTTACTGAATGGAGCTAAACTGAAAGCTTTTCCACTTAGAACTGGAACCAGACAAGGTTGTCCTCTGTCGCCATTACTATTCAGCATAGTGCTGGAAGTTCTAGCCAATACAATTAGACAAGACAAGGAAATAAAGACCATCCAAATGGGAGCAGAGGAGGTCAAACTCTCCCTCTTTGCTGATGATATGATCTTATACATAGAGAACCCCAAAGACTCAACCACAAGACTCCTGTAAGTCATCAAAAAAATACAGTAATGTCTCAAAATGTAAAATCAATGTCCACAAGTAAGTAGCCTTTGTATACACCAATAACAGCAAGATGAGAGGCTAATTAAGGACACAACTCCCTTCACCACAGTTTCAGAGAAAATCAAATACTTAGGAATATACCCAACAAAAGAGGTGAAGGACATCTATGAAGAAAATTATGAAACTCTATGAAAGGAAATAGCAGAGGATCTTAACAAATGGAAGAACATACCATGCTCATGGCTGGGAATAATCAACATTGTTAAAATGTCTATACTTCCCAAAGCGATCTACTGATTCAAAGCCATCCCTATTAAAATACAAAAATTGTACTTTCAAGACTTTAAAAAAATGATTCTGCGTTTTGTATGGAACCATGAAAAAACCCATACAGTTAAAGCAGTTCTTAGTAATAAAGCCAGGGGCATCAGATTTTAGGCTGTATTACATACCAGATTTTGGGCTGAATTACAAGGCCATAGTGGTCAAGACAGCATAGTACTGGCACAGAAATTGAGACATGGACATTGGAATCAAATAGAAAATCAGGAAATGAAACTAGCAACTTATAACCACCTAATCTTCGATAAACCAAACAAGACCATACACTGGGGAAAGACTTCCTATTCAATAAGTGGTTCTGGGAGAACTGGATATTCACATGCCATCTGTGTGTCCATCTGAAACTGGACCCACACCTTTCTCCACTCACAAAAATTGATTCAACATAGATAAAGGACTTAAATTTAAGGCTTGAAATGATAAAATTCTTCAAAGAAAGCATAGGAAAAACACTTAAATATATTGGCCTGTGAAAGACTTTATGAAGACTACTGCCGTGGCAATTGCAACAACAACAAAAATAAACAAATGGGACTTAATCAAACTGAAAAGCTTCTGTATAGCTAAGGAGACAACAACAAAAGAAAATAGACAACCTACACAATGGAAAAGGATATTTGTATATTTTGAATCAGACAAAAGCTTAATAACTAGGATCTATAGAGAACTCAAATTGATGCACATAAAAAAAGCCAATAACTGGCTCCGCGCCTGTGGCTCAAGCGGCTAATGCGCCAGCCACGTGCACCTGAGCTGGCGGGTTTGATTTCAGCCTGGGCCTGCAAAACAACAATGTCGGCTTCAACCAAAAAATGGCCAGGCGTTGTGGCGGGTGCCTATAGTCCCAGCTACTTGGGAGGTGGAGGCAGGAGACTTGCTTGAGCCCAGGAATTGGAGGTTGCTGTGAGCTGTGATGCCACTGCACTCTATCCAGGGTGACAGCTTGAGGCTCTGTGTCAAAAAAAAGAAAAGAAAAGAAAAGAAAAAAGCCAATAACCACATATATCAATGGGGACGAGAGATCAATAGAATCTTCTCTAAAGAAGAGAGATAAATGACTAACAAAGATATGAAAAAAATGCTCATCATCCTTTAATTATTAGAGAAATGCAAATCAAAACCACCCTGAGATACCATCTAACCCCAGCAAGAATGGCCCACATCACAAAATCTCAAAACTGGAGATGCTGGTATACATGGATGTGGAAAGAAGGGAACACTTTCACACTGCTGGTGAGACTGCAAACTAATACAATCTTTTTGGAAGGAAGTATGGAGAAACCTCAAAAAACTCAAGCTAGACCTCCTGTTTGATCCTGCAATCCCATTACTGGGCATCAATCCAGAAGGAAAAAATGCCTTTTATCATAAGGACTCTTGCACTAGACTGTTTATCACAGCTCACCTTAGAATCACCAAAATGTGGAAACAGCCTAGATGCCCCTCAACCCAGGAATGGATTAACAAGCTGTGGTATATGTACACCAAGGAATACCATTCAGCCATTAAAAAAATGGAGACTTCACAACATTGTATTAATATGGATGGAAGTGGAACGCGTTATTCTTAGTAAAGCATCACAAGAATGGAGAAGCATATTTCCTAGGTATTCAATTTTGATATGAGGACAATTAATGACATGGTAGGGTGTGGGGAAAAGAGAGAGCAGAGAGAGAGAGAAGGAAGGAGGGGAGTGGGGTCTCAGTGTGTGATGCATCTTATACCCTCAATGAATCCCCAACAGTTAAAAAAAACTTATCATATTAATAAAAATATGAGATGTTTCACGGCCACCTGAGATTAAAATTTTTACATGATAAAGTGTCAAATAGAGCTTTAAAAAGGGGACACTGCCTCCAGCGCTGTGTTTGAGCAAAAGGATACCTTGAACAATATGCTCTTATATTTTTGATGTGAGAAAGAAAATTGAAGAGGAACCTGAATTTTAGAACAGGCTTGAAATATATTTATCCATTTAGTAAGAATAATGTTTCCTGAAAGTTTTCACATAAGATGAAGGTTAAAAAATAAAAGTGTATATTTTTTCCACATCATTTTATCTATCCTCAATGTTTTAAATTTTGTCTAAAAGTAAGATTATTGGATTAAATTCCTGTACTTATAGACATATAAGTTTATAATGGAAATAACAATAATAGCTCCAACTTACTCAATACTAAATTCATGTTAAGAACTCTTTGTACATTATTTCCTTTAATGCTTGCATCAATGATTAGGGTTTGAAATTATCATCTCTATTTTTCACATTAGAAATTTGATGCTTAACAATATAAAATATTATTAACTTGCTTATGGTGACATGAATAGCAATAAGAAAATCTTGGATTGCAACTAAGGAGTAGATTCTACGTCCCATGTGCTAAACCACAAAATTTTATGGTCTTTATTGAGTAATATACTTCTAAATGTATTTTTATACTTCTCTATTTTTATAAAGGATTTAGTTGCTCAGGGATCATCTAGAATATCAGTGATAAGCAATATCAATTTATGAGCAGTGGAAAAGGTACAAGGACAACAAACTAAAGTTCCAAGGTCAAGTTACACTGAGTATGTCTATTAAATCCCTCATATGTTAATAAAGATTTTCCAATAGAAGTAAATTTTTTCCATGTCCACTAAACGTTAAACAAATACTTGGGAAATATAATACTGAAGGAGAAGCCACCTGTGGGGAATATTTGCGTGGCTGAACTTGGCTATGAACACCCCACTCCAGCAGTAGCTTTGGGTTGACAGAGATTTGTTAACATTGTTGCTTTGACCCTTCCATGAGCAATGGTCACCTGGCTCAAAAAGAATAGTTTTCAGTAGTAGTTTCTCTTTTATAAAATCTGTCCAACATGTAAAAGAAATGTTAAGACATTGATGGCAACTTCATGTTCTGGTCAAGGAAATCATCCTGTCTGATAAAGTAAATGAAGCTTGAATTTTCAATCGCCTAGTTTGGTGTGTTAGATGTAATAGTACCTCACTATATTCTTATTCATTTGATTTATAATATATCTTAAATATATTAATAGGAAAAAGAGCCAAGTCACTTTAATAACTCATTTGTATTTTACAAGGCAATTAGGAAAAACCAAAATTAAGTTAGCATTGTAGAAGGCTGAAAAAAAAAATGGGCGCTGGTAATTCTAATTTCTCTTGTTAGCAATTGTTATGCATGCTTGAGAAGTGCTTAGTTTTGTTTTATTTGTTTGATTTTTAATCTTCTGAAATCTTTTGGAATCTAAATGCCATGTGAAAAGTCTAACTTTCTGTAGAAGTTGGCAACGTAGGTTCCCAGTTGTTCCCATGACCCTACCTAAATGACAGACCTGTGAGTGAGGCCATCTGAGTCCCATGCTGACCTGAGGGGAGAGCAGGCTGGCTTTGGTGCATCTTAAGTTATCATTCAATGTTCAGCTGGTTTTCAATAGCAGAATTAGCAATGCAGATACATATGTATTCTTTATTTTTCCATCAAAATACAACTCCCAGAAATATCCTATCATTAATCAAGTGAATAAGGAAAGATTTTACTAATGCATTACAGGAGGCCAGACAAAATGGGCTTGGGTCATAGCCAAACAAACTGAAATGAGAGTATTTCAAAGATGAACAATATGTTTATTCATGCATATTCCTAGCTCTCTGAGAATGACAAGTCTAGCTGCTTCTTGGGAGCATGACATCCTCTCATGGTATTCCACCCTCCTCATTTGTATTGGAAATCATGAATGTTACTAGAGGCAAACTGTATGTAATTAATTAACCAACAAGCATTTGTTGAGCCCCTCAGGGATTTTGTGTGTCATATGTGATCTTGTGAGTACAGCCTATGAGAAACACAAGCACAGTGATCTGTCTCCTTGACCATCCCTGTATTGGTGACCCTTTGGGAAGCAGAATCTGTCTCCTCATACTCCAGACAATGTGTAAAGAAAACCAGTTGCCCCTGGTTTATCCTCAAGCCAAGGGATGAATCGGGGATGTTAGGAGAAGTACACTTGGCCAACAGCCAATGTGGCAGTAAAATCTTCATCCCAAATCTTCTGGTAAGCAATCACGTGATTCTGGATTTGACATCTAATTTTTCTATACCTGAATTTCTTTCACTTACAATGTGGGAAATAAAAATTTACCTTTCTTTTCTCAGAGAGTGGATGTGAGAATGAAATTTGGCATTTTAGAACAAAATAGCATTGATAAAATTGGCTCATTTTTCTCTTTTAACTTTATGCAACAGGAAAGTGAAAGAGAACAATTGTGAATATTTGGCACCCCAAATAAGTTTTAGAATTTCTCTTTTGCTTGACATTTGATTATCATTCAGATTTTTCTCTGCTCTTGGTTTTGAGATTTTTTTTTTTCATTTTATCTTAGGTCATATATTTTATTGTGTATTTGTTATATTTCATTATATGTGTTACTTCTAAATGACTTCAAGTTGTTTATAGAAAAAATAAGATATTTTAAAGAAAATACAAATAAGCACAAAAACACACTTGTTGCAGAGGAGCAGATGTGCCACATGCCCAATATAGCTTTAGAACACCATGAACTACCTGTCAATTTGGAGATTCTGGCAATCTCTCTGTATACTAACTCAATTTTTTTCTTTTAGCATATATGGCATAGATTATTGAAACCTCCAGTGCCTCTTTGTATTCACCTGAAGAGAGCACATTTCCAATACCAACTGTGACATAAAAGTGATAAATAATAATATCCAAAGATGCAAAGGAGTCCAGGATCTCTATAATCTGATCTGGTCCGAGGCTAGGGCACTCTTCATTTCATATTAATTTGGCTCATGCTTGAACCTATTGGTTGATCTTAGTTGATAAATAAATAGACAACCTATTCAAATGGCCCAAAGCATTATAGATTTATTATAATCAATTATGGCAAATGTATAAAAGGATCATAATATTTTAAAACCCAAATAGCATGTGAACAAACCCAAGGTATCTGCTAAATGCTGGACACAAGGACCCCAAGAATTCCTACCATCCCAGCCAAATGGCAGACCTCTGAGTAAAGTGTGTCACCCATCATCAAAGGCCACAATTGACCCCTCTTCTTTCCTCATACTAACATTTATGATTTAGTTTTTAAGTCAAAATAATTTTTCTAGGATTTCCATTCCTGTAAATAAACAAATACAGCATTCAAAAATATTCACAGGTAAGATTGGCTTCATTTCCAACATAGATCATTAAAGATGAAAACCTAAGTAAGTAAAAACCTGGGTCAGACTTGCAGTCACACCTATGTCAGTAACATAAGCAAGGACTTACGTTCAGCAGCTGTTAGCCCATGTTCCTGCTCCAGTCTGGCCCTTTGCTTAAATCTTTGAAACACCAGAGTTTCTGATTTTTTCATTGTCATACCTTTTCCAATATGAATGCATACAATTTTACAGTATCTGCATTGGTCTTGGTTTTGAAATTGATTTCTCTTATTATTTCATTCTTAGTGCTGTGTTATTTTGCTTGTATAAGTAAATGCTTTAATGTACTTTACCATTTTTTAATAAGTTTGAAAAAATTGGAACATTCTATAACCTTCCACACTTTAGTGAAATTTCAGTCTTTGGAAAGTTCCTTACAGAATATTGCTCATTAATGACTGATCACAGTACTTGAAATCCAAACAACAAATTAGGCTGAAGGATATTTCCCCCTTTCGTTGCGAAACTCATTTATTTTTAAGAGAACTTTTTCTTTTCTTTTTTTTTTTTTTTAAGAGAACTTTTTCATTAATCTTATCTGGCATGTTTCTTTGTGTGTGTGTGTGTGTATTTCCTGCAGTTAAAGCTAAACTCTGCCCTCTTAGATAATGCTTACAAAATTATATATGACTGTGCTGATGCAGCTACTGGTTGGCATGCTGAAACCTGTTTTTTTAATGAATATTTTTTAAGCTGCTTTGAAGTCTTGAATATGAAAATAGAATAAAAATGTGATTACTGTCACTATAGCACTGCCTAATTTGTTAATGAGGCAATATTCTTTATTTTGTCTTGGGCCAAATTTGGTGGTTGTTTCACAAACACCAAAGCAATGATTAACACATAAGTTAAGCTCCTCAAATTTACGTTGTTAATGTCTTTTATGCAGATTTATTCAATGTTTTCCCCTTAGTGTTTGGAAAGAATCAAATTTCACAGCCACAACTACTTCACTTATTCAGCACAGATCCTAAGAGAAGCTGAAAGGGAGGTAAAGGAGTTCCACCAGGAATAAGTATAATTTCTAGATTATGTGTTATCATAAAACACTTTACTTAGTAGCATTTGTCATCTAAGCTGGAGTCGCTAAAATTCCAAAATCCTATTATGCACAATCATCTTAATCTTTATTAGTGCTAAATTGTCTACGTTATTGAGCATGCTCTCCTACCTAAAAAGAACCTGTGGCTAGCCTGCAGTGAATTGTGTTGACAGCACAGGAAATCCTGGCAGTGAGAGGAAGTGGTCATTACATTACACTACTTTTTATGTAAAATTATTTAACAGCTCTTTTGAAGTATCTTAAATTAATTCTCAGCCACACTTTCTGTTTGCTCCTTTGGTCAAGCATTTTAACTACAGCAGAGGCACCCATGCACCCACTGCATTGGAGGCTTTTGTTTATAATATTTGAACCATGTTTGATTTATTTTTTCTCATTTCAGTTACAGTTTTCTCAATTGCAGTTTGCAATCATTTTCAATTTGTGCAATATGTTATTTTTTAGTAAAAAAATGGTACATTGCAAATTTAAAGTTATTAATTTCCATTTTTTTAACTCCTGAAATATCTCAGAGACTATTAAATTAAATAATATTAATATTTACGGATAAATTGGTCAGATAGGTTAATAACACAGCACTAAAAGAAAATTAGGATATTCATGAAATGACAATAATAATAGTGACAGATTATTGAGCAGAAAACTAGCAAAATACAAAAATGTTAATCACTGCTAGATAACAAATTCCTGAGGGCAGGCACAGTAGCTTATAAAACATTTAATAGAGTTGGTTGAAAAATGGCAGACTGGAAGCAGCCAGCAAAGTTATTGCTCCTGAGAAAACTGGAGAAAGGTGTGGGTAGCTGCCTCCTTTGGAATTGCTCTTGGCAAAAATAACATTGTGAAAGTGCAGAGAGGCAGTACAGGACATTCAGAGTGAAGGAAAGAGAGAGGAAAACTCCTAGGAAGCGGGTTTCAGGGAGACACATGTAACAAAAATGGAGTCCATGCAGGGAACAACAGAGTGCTGAAGCACAGCGCTTGCTCTACTGGTGACAAGTAAGCTGCACTACTGACCACTGTTGGATCTGACTGAGACCCATCTGAAATCCGTGCAGGACTATTATACCAGTCAGTAGGCACAGAAGGGATCCAAGAACAGCTAAAGCCAGCCTGGGCTTTTTGATGAACCATGCCAGACCTCCACTGGGATGGGTAGGAATAGGACCGACTTGTGACTTTCATAAGCCATACAAGGACTATTACACCAGTCAGTATGTACAGCAGAGATCAGATAGCAGGTACAGCCAGCCTGAGCTTTTGTATGAATCATGCCAGACCTCCACTGGGGTAGAGAGGGATTTCATTGACTTGTGACTTTCAAAAGCCATATCTGAAAATTTGAAACTTCTCCCATGGAGAATAGGAGGAGGGGAGGTGACTACAGGAACAGGTGGAAGCAAGGAACACCAGGCCCTGATCTGGGAGGCAGTGAGCTAGAGCCTCATTACAGACAGGTCTTGTTTGGGGGTATGGCAAGCTCCATGTTGCTGGGGCCTCAGAAACTGACAACAGTTGGTGACATTTAGCACCCCAGAAGCCCTAAAAAGTGCTAGGAAGGCTGGCAGAACAGTGAGCTGAGCCTTGCTTTGGCAGATCCTGGAAGGGTCGTGCAGAGCTCCACATCATCAGGGTCTCTGGAAATGACATCAGCCTGCCAGATTAGACATCTAAGGGGCCCTAAAACCCAGTGAGTGGGCTGGTGGAACAACAAGATGTTACTCCACCTCAGGCAGGTCCTGGAAGAGGGATAGAGAGCTCCTGGTTCTGTGTCCTGGAGGCCCTGAAGCTGACATTAACTCACTACATTCAGTATCCCAGCAGCCCTAAAAACTGTTTAGTAGGCTGGCAGAACAAGGATCTGGCACTTTGCTTCAGGGAGGAATTAGAAGGGGCATTGAGAATGCCATGTCCCAGGAACTCTAAACTGACATCAGTTTGACAGAATTAGTATTGGGACAGCCCCAATCCCAGGGGAGTGGACCAGCAAAACAATGAGCTGATGTTTTGTTTTGGCAGATACTGGAAGTAATGAGCCCAACATTCCAGGGCCTCTGAAACTAATCTTAGCCATTCAGTCATGGCATCTGAGTGGCCCTACAACCTACTGAGTGGGCCAGTGGAACAAAGAGTTGTCACTTTGCTAAAGCATATTCTGGAATTCCTGGAAGAGGTGTGGAAAGCTCTGCCTGTGGGCCTTTGAAACTGACATCATCTCATCAGATTTGACAGCCAAGTGGCCCTAAAACCTGTTAGCCACTGGTGGAACAGGGAGCTGAAAGGCACTTTAGCAAGTAGTAGAAGGTATGTGGAGAGCTCTGAGTTCTGGGGCAGCTGGTGCTGATATAAGCCTACCTGATTGAGCACACAAATGGTCCTAGAGCCTACTGAATGGTACAAAAGCCAGCAGACTAGTGAGCCACTTTGTTAGCCAGGACTCTAACCACCATGAGCTAACTACATCCTATGAGTCTGCTAATTAAAAACAACCAGAATATGTCTCAACTATCATTCAGTGATACAATAAATTTCTACCATAGAGTTAAAAATAAAATAGAAACAACACATAAGAAGGAATCAGCAAAATAATCCTGGAAGCATGAGGTTTGACAGCAGATCAGCTCCACCAAGGGATTACAATGGACCTACACAGAAAATTCTATTCATAAATAAATTGTTAAAATAACAGAAATGAAATCAGAAATGATGGCAAATAAAATGAATGGAATTGAAGATAAAGTGGAAAGGCAGAAAAAAGTAGGCGAAGAAATGGTTCAAGAAATCAACAAAATTAAAGACAAACTCTCCAAGGATCCGTACATAATTAGGACAGATATAATGAAGCTTAGAGGATTGAAAGAAGTTTTTAGGGAGTTTCAATACACAGCAAAGTCTCTGTAACAGATTAGACCATGGAGAAAAAAGAATCTCAGAACTTTAAGACGAGATTTTCAAGTTAATCCAATCATATAATGAGGAAGAAATTAAGGAAGCAATAAAAGAGCTAATGCTTAGAAAGATATGGGACTATGCAAAGGGCACAAAAATATGAATCATAGGTATCCCTGAAGGAAAAGAAGAGATTGTTGAAAATTTCCCCCAACTATTGCCAGAGAAACAGACATAACAATACTAAATGGGTACTGAACTCCAGGAAGGTTCAGTTCAAATGAAGTGTCTCCTATACCCATGAAAATTAACCTGGCCAAGGTCAAAATGAATGAGAAAATTCTGTAAGCAATCAGGTATGAGCAACACCTGACCTTCTAAGTGTCAACCCTGTAAAACTAAGTTTCATATTTCATGGAAAAATCAAATCTTTTACTGAAAACCATACATTGAGGAAATTTGCCACTGTAAAACCAGATCTGCAGGAAGTACTCAGACCTCAACTATATGTAAACCAGAACAATGGACAACCAGTAATAAAAAGACTCAGAGAAAGTAAACGACAAAGGCTAGCTTCCACAATGGCCAAGTATAAAACAAGGCAACAGACCTCCATGCCACAAGACAAAAAGAACTCCACCCTATTTATTAATTCTCTTAATAAACTTCAATGGCTTGAACTCCCCATTAAGAGGCACAGACTGGGTGACTGGATAAAAGAATATGAGCCAAGTGTTGTTGTCAGGAAACACATCAAACCCCAGAGGACAAATTAACATTCAGGGTGAAGGCTTGGAAAATAATATTTCAGGCAAATGGAAGCCAAAAGAAAGGAGTCACAATCCTTTTTACAGACACAATTGACTTTAAAGCAACAAAAGCAAAGAAAGACAAAGATGGACAGTACATACTGGCAAAGGAACAATAAAACAAGAAGACATTTCAAACTTAATTTTTTTTTTTTTGAGACAGAGTCTAACTATGTTGCCCTTGGTAGAGTGCCAAAGCATCGCATCTCACAGCAACTTCAAACCCTTTGACTTAAATGATTCTCTTGCCTCAGCCTCCCAAGTACCTGGGACTCTAGGACACACCACAACACCCAGCTAGTTTTTGGTTGCAGTTGTTATGGGTGTTTGGCAGGCCTAGGTGTTTGGCTGAGTTCTAACCTACCAGGTCTGGTATATGTGGCTGACGCCCTTGCCGCTGAGCTACTGGCACTGAGAATTGATCTTAAATATTTATACACCTAACATAAACACTCCCAGATTTACAAAATGAACTGTGCTTGATCTGAACAATAAAATAACCAACAACACCATAATAGATGGGGACGTCAACACTTCTTTGACAGAATTGAACAGATTCTCCAAGCAGAAACTAAACAAAGAAATGATGTACTTAAACATTACTAGAACAAATGGGCTTAACAGATGTATACAAAACATTTTACCCCAGTATTACTGAATATACTTTCTTCTCATAAGCTCATGGATCATTCTCCAATACTGATTATACTGTATGAAATACTGGGACACAAATCAAGCCTCAATCAATTTTGAAAAGTAAAAATTATACCTTATATCTTTATAGACCACAGTACATACACTCATCCCCACACAAAGTCATGGAAACCAAACAACCTACTACTGGGATAGCTGGGTCAAAAAACGATAAAACAAGAAAATCATTAGATTCCTGGAATAAAATGACATCAAAGCTACAAGCTAGAAAACTATGTGGGATATTGCAAAGGCAATCCTAAGAGGGAAATTTATCACATCTAATGCCCATATCCAGAAATCAGAAAGAGTGTGAATTAATAATATAATGCTTCATCTGAAGAAACAAGAAAAGGAAGAGCAATCCAGCTCAAACCCAGCAGAAGAAAATAAGTAATGAAAATCAGATCACCACTAAGTGAAATCAAGAACAACAAGGCATTCAGAAGATTAATAATAATACAAAAATTTTGTTTCTTTGAATGGATAACTAAAATTCATAAAACCTTGGCCAGATTAACTAGAAATAGAAAAATAAGATCTCTAATAAGCTCAATCAGAAACAAAAATGGTGAAATAACAACAGATATTATAGATATAGAAAAGATTATCACTGAATACTACAAAAATCTCTATGCACAGAATTTTGAAAACATGGATGAAATGGAAAAATTTCTGGAATCACATTACCTGTCCAGACTCATCCAAGAATAAATAGAACTCTTGAACAGACCAATATCAAAAATTAAAATAGAAACAACAATAAAAATATCTTCCAACAACAACAAAAAAATTCCTGGACCAGATAGTTTCACAACAAAATTATACCAAACCTTCAAAGAATAGTTTAGACCTACACTGAAGATTCTATTCCAAAATATTGAGAGGGAAGGAATCCTCCCCAAATCCTAAATGAAGCAAATGTCACCCAGTACCAAAACGAGTAAAGTATACAACAAGAAAAGGAAACTACAGACCAATATCATTAATGAATATTGACACAAAAATATTCAATAAAATCTTATCAACAATTCAGCTACACATAAAAACAATAATTGATCATGACCAGGTGGATTTCATTCCAGGGATGGAAGGCTGTTTCAACATATGCAAATCTATAAATGTAACTCACCACATAAACAGAAGTAAAAACAAGGATCATGTGATCCCCTCAATAGATGCAGAAAAAGCATTTGACAAATTCAGCATCTGTTTTTGATAAGAACATTTAATAACATTGGCTGGATGGGACATTTCTTAAACTGATAGAGGCCATCTATGACAAACCTACATCCAACATCGTGCTTAATGGAGAAAAGCTAAAGTATTCCTGCTTAGAAGTGGAGCAAGACAAGGACATCCACCATCTCCATTGCTATGCGAAATAGTACTGGAAGTCCTAGCCAATGCAATCAGACTTGAAAAAGACATCAATGGTATCCAAATGGGAACAGAGGAGGTCAAATTTTCACTCTTTGTTGATGATATGGTGTTATACTAAGAAAGCCCTAAGAACTCAATCATGAGACCTCTGGAAATACTATCAAGAAATAAACCAGCGTCTCAGGTTATAAAATTGATGTAGCCAAATCAGTCAGCTTTCATATGTGCCAACATAGTCAGGCTGAGAATCAAATCAAAGACACAATACGCTTTACAGTATTATCAAAGAAAATTAAATACCTTACAATATATTTTTAAAAGGATGTGTAGGATTGCTCGGGCAGCGCCTGTGGCTCAAAGGAGCAGGGCACTGGCCCCATATGCCAGAGGGGGTGGGTTCAACCCAGCTTCAGCCAAAAACTGCAAAAAAAAAAAAAAAAAAAAGGATGTGTAGGATTTCCACAGAGAGAATTATGAAACACTCAGATAAGAAATAGCAGAGGATGTTAGCAGACAGAAGAACTTACCATGCTTGCAGCTTGGAAGAACCAACATTTTGAAAATGTGTATATTACCCAAAGTAATCTAAAGATGTAGTTCAATCCCTATTATAATCCCAATGTCATATTTTGAAGATCTTAAAAAAACTATTCTACATCTAGCATGGATGTAACAGGAAAAAAAACCTGAATAGCCAACGCAATTCTATGAAATAAAAAGAAATCTGGAGGTCTCACTTTATCAGTTTCATTTATAGTACAATTTTATAGTAATCAGAATACCATGATATTGACAACAAAATAGATATACAGATCTGTGGAACAGAATATAAAGCCAGCCTCATATCACCATCTGATCTTTGCCAAAGCAAACAAAAGCATACACTGGGGAAAATAACCCCTATTTAATAAATGGTGCTTGGAAAACTGTTCAGCTAAATGTAAGAAACTAAAACTGGATCCTTGCCACTTACAAAAATTAAATCACAGTGGATAAGAGGTTTCAAATATAAGACATGAAATTGTAAAAGCCCTGGAAGATAGTACGGGGAAAACTCTTAATCTTATTGACCTATGGAAAAAGATTATGAAGAAGACTCCACTAGCAATTTCAGCAGCAAGAAAAATAAATAAATAGTACCCGATCAAATTAAAAAGTTTCTTCACAGTTAAGGACACAATTAACAAAGCAAAGAGACAAACTTTGAGTAGGAAAAGATATTTGCATGCCACAGATCCAACAAAAGGCTAATTATCAGAATCTATAAAGAACTTAAGAAAATCAATAATAAAAGTACAAACGACCCCATTAAAAACTGGGAAAGAAGTAGGAACAGAAACATTTCTCATAAAGACAGAACAATGGCCAACGAACAGAAAAAATGCATACAGTCCCTAATTATCAGAGAAATGCAAATCAAGATCACTTTGGATTATCTCCTAACTCCAGTGAGAATGGTCCTCATCACAAGATCTCAGAGCAATAGAAGCTGGTATGGGTGCAGAGATAAGGGAACACTCATGCACTATTTGTGGGACTGAAAACTAGCACAGCCTCTGTGGAAAGGATATAGAGATCTTTCAAATAAATGAATGTAGACCTATCATTTGACCCCACTATCCCATTAGTAGGTATCTACCCAAAAGAAAAGAAGACATTTTACCACAAGCAAATTTGGATTCAAGTGTTTATAAACAGTACAATTCACAATCACAAACATGTGGAAATAACCCAAGTTATATGTATATGTATACCATGGGATACTATTCAGACATAAAAAGATGGAGATTTTGTATGTTTTGTACTGACATGGACAACTTCAAGAACAACCCTCTAAGTAATGTATCACTGGATTGGCAAGACAGCCATCACATGTACTCAAAACTAAATTGAAACTAATAGATTAACAACTACAGGCTCAAATGAGAGAAAAACTCAGTTGAATTCAAGTGGGTGAGGAAGGGGCTCAGTTCCAATGAGTACAATGAGTACAATGCACAGGTATATGGCACACTTCCTGGGTGAGGGATACAGCTACAACTTGGATTTTAATCTTACAAATGCAAACCATGCAAACTAATTGTATGTGCCTTCCTTCTAATCTGAAATAAAAAATAAAATAATTTCTTTCTTAAAGAGTAATTCATATTTCTGATTTTAAACTTTTTCATTATCAATGAAATAGCTGGTTTTGTTTCCATGGAAATGAAGTATTTTATTCCATCCCAAATTGAAAAAAAAAATTTCTTTCTGGAAAAAGCAGACAAAGATAAAAAACATTTAATAGGCATACATTGCTAGAACTGTGGTAAGTGTACAATAAATGTATTTTTATTTCAGTTTAATGGTCAGAAAAGAAGAGGGATGATATAAAAAAATAATAGAAAAATTGACCTATAAAATCATCTAGTTAGTATTTGAATCATCTTTCCAATTCAAAAGATACGAATTAAGTCAATACTCTAGATGAAAAAATTATTTGTCAAATTGCCACTAACTCTTAAATGAGAGAATCACACACTTCCTGGTAAATCTTATTCATTTCACCTGTAAATAGCAGGCATATATGTGTCAAATGAAGGAATAATTGGTCGAATATATTTTGTCTTTATGAAAATGAGTATACAACTTGTGCCCTCATGTTTATCGTAACACTACTCACAATAGTGAGTACCAGTATTACCACTTACTATATGGTTTCTACCAACAGATGAATAGATACAGAAAATGTGGTGTATATTCACAATGGAATACTATTAAGCCAAAGAAAAGAATAAAATCTTGTCATTAGTGGCAAGAGATGAACTAGGAGTTATGATGCTAAGTGAAGTAAAGAACAAAAAGACAAAAATTGTTCATCCCCACTCATTTGTGAAAGCTTAAAAAGTATATCTCAAGAAAGGAAGGGTGTGTGTGTTAAGGAATGAGTACAGAATGAGGAGAGGTTGATTAATGGGCAGAAACATACAGTTAGATAGGATTAAGTTCTAGGGTTCAATAGCACTACTGTCTGTGGGTGACAATAGGTAACGGTAATTTATTGAATATTTCACAATAGCTAAAAGAAAATATTTGAGATATTCCCAGTGCACAGAAATGATACATATTTAAGATGATGGATATCCTAAATATTCTGATTTGAACATTGCAGTGTCTATGCTTGTATAAATATATCACACATACCCCCAAATATGCATAATAATTATGTATTAACAAAAACAAATGAATCTATTAAAACAAGAAAATGAATGCACAATGTATTTTGTAGAATGCATCTACAACATGAGTTCAATTGTCTTAAGTGAATCCAGCTAATCAATCGGTTTGAGATACTTTTACCCACTTGCCAAATGTCTGAGTAAATCATTTTTAAATCATCTTGATGTTTCCTAAGCTGAAGTTTTTATTTATTAAAGACTTTGTTTTTCTTTGCTAGTCTTTCCAGATTCTTAGTAATGTCATTTTTATTTTAATTCTCTGGGCACAAAAGCAGTGTAGTATTCAGATAACCAGTAGTCTTCTTTCTCCTGATCTTTGACTCTTTTGGCATTAAAAAATGGGCAAATAGATATTTGATTTGTAACACTTCTCTTCTTAAATATTCCTTTGGGTCAGAAATACACATATGCAGATGGAGGTAGGGAGATATTTGGACAAAAAATACACAAGAGGATGAGAAGAAATAATCTGACCACTAAATAGTTCGGTATTAAAAGAAGAATGAATCTGATATTTTTAAAGTTGTTACAGCTACATAAACTATAGTAACTCTTAAATACATATATAGCAACATATAAAAACTGAAACTTTAATATGAAAAGTCTGGAGTTTAAGACAATTTCACAACTAATCAAATAATAATTATTATAATAGTAATGATAATAATTTTTGATGATGATAATGTTGATAATTTTCCAGGTCAGGCACACATAATTCTGCATGCCTTAAATTGATCTATTGAATTTAAATGTCAAAAAACTCCCATTAGGTTGGTAAATTCATATTGTTTTTACAGATAAGGAAGATAAGGCTCAGAGTGGCTAAAAGATGCACCCCAGATTACACAGCTGGAGAAACCAGAATTAAGAAGTGATCTTAAGTGGAAGAGCGAGAGCCTTCTGGGTCTTTTTCTGTGTTCTGCAAGCTTTCACTGACACGTGGGACTTTGAGGTGACGTTAGGAGTGTGAGCAGGGATGATGGAACTGTAAGGTGGAAAGGAGCTTACTGAGCCCGTACTTCACTGTTAATGAACAGGTAATTACTGGATGTTTCTCTCACAGCTAAATGAATATTATTTATAGCTTTTCTGTAGTCCAATCACGGTCGTGAACGTGGCCCAATCCTCTAATTTGTTCAGTTTTCTCTCATGGTGCCTGGTTTCTTATTTTGCCAGGCTGGGACTGAGGTTGTTTTCATGGCCTGGTGAAATCTTGGACCATATGTATCAGGAGAGGTCTGCACCTGGCTTTGGACCATATGTATCAAGAGAGGTCTGCACCTGGGTTTAATGGCCCATGGAATACCAGGTTGGGTTCAGTGCAAAGAGTTCAAAACCAGAATTTTTATTTATATGGACTCATTAAGAAATGAATTAAAAATTTGGGACCAAACAAGTTTGGGCAATAAGTGGTATCAGTACATTAAGAGATCAGAGCAAACATACAGAAAGCTAAATCTGGGAGAATTTTATGATCTAGAATTAAGATACTTGTAATACTTTGTATACACAAACATCCCGACTTAGTCATTTCTTCTTATAACATTTTTAAAAGGCAATTTTTGCTCTTTCCTCTCCCATTCTCAACAGCAAAGGCATTCATTCAACACAATACAATTCATAGCCCCTGACTAAGAAGGAAAGTCTAGTCAGTATTCATGGTGCCATGTTCCTCAGGGGTTCTCAAGTCATTTCCATTATTAAAATATATTCAACTATATAAAATTCTATATACTCTCAATTTCTTTCATATACCATGATCTTTATGAATTGTTTTATTATTAGGTTAAACTCTTTTCTTTTCTTTCCTTAAGACCTTCATGTAAGTACACAAAAAGAAAGTACCAGTACCTCTTAAAATCTGTGTTATCTATATTAATTTTTCTACCATCTTCTATTAATCCAATAACTTTAAACTCTGGACCCATCAGAAGTGGTTGGAGATAATATAACTAGAAATTTGAAACAAAATTTGACTCAATTTTGCAAGCTCAAATACTTAAGAGGAGATCAGTAGAAAGCGCTAAGAAGCAGGTAGCAATAGAAATGACAAAATTTGACTGAATTTTGCAAGCTCAAATACTTAAGAGGAGATTGGTAGAAAGCACTAAGAAGCAGGTAGCATAAGAAATACAGAAGAATAGTTTAAAACTGGGGTGAACTGAATAGCTCGTTTTTCCATTTCACTGTAGAAGCCAGTCCTCACTTCTTACAAGTTTCTTGTCATATGGGAAGCCCAGTATAACTAGAATATCTCATGTTTCAGCAGAAAACATAAATCCAGATTACCCTATGCAATCTTAATATTTTAAAAGGCACAGCATAGCGTCATGATAGAGAAGCCTGTGGGCTCTAAAGGCAGTTTGCCTGGTTTGAATCCCAGTGCACTACTGACTTGCTCTCTGTCCCTCAGTTTTATTATTTTATTTTATTTTGTCCCTCAGTTTTTTTATCATTAAGAAAGGAGATAATGATAGAATAATGTAAATCTACCTCACAGGGTTATTATGAACAGCAAATGAGTGAATCTTCATAGACTGCTTCAGAAAATAACTGATACATAGCAGTCACCATAAAATGATAGCCAAATATAAATGAACTAATCAATTTTCAAATACAAAGTAGGTACATTATCATATAAGCCAAATAAAGCATAATTTTGAGTTTCATCTATGCTGAATGACATTCATTTTGAACCTGTCATTTAGTGGAACATGATATCTAACACGATACCCTAAGAAAAAGTAGGTAATCACATTCTGTGTTGCTTCAGATGGGATAGAACTGAGATCAGTGAAATGAAGTTAGAGGCTAGTACAGTTTGAGGAAACATCAGAAGCTATGTTGTACCAATTATATGTGTCTAACAGTAGAATGAACTATCTCAGAAACGAGAGAGTTCTGTGTCACTGAATACGGTTCAAGCAGAAACTGTAAGATGATTATTTTTTTGAGAATTTCTGTAGTGAGTAAGGCTTTGGAAAAATGAACTTCAGAAAACTGTCCAACTTTAAAGTTGTGAATCTAATATGTCAACTATCAGAGAACTTTGGCCCAAAGAGGCTTTTTGGCTTCTGACAATTATAAATCTTGTTCTGCAAGCAGAAATTTAAAGAAAATGGAAGATCCAGATGATGTAGAACTGACAGAGAGGGACCGAGATGAACAGTCAACCACAATTTTTCCAAGGGCTACATCTTGCCTTCGTTAAGGATTGAAGGAGTCCATTCACATGTATAGTCCCCTTCACACATAAGCAATTGCTGAGCTATAAATAAGGTTGTATTTATCTAATTTTCAGAGTTTACTTTGGCAAAATGAGTTCTTTTCAAATAGCTATTCCTAACAATGTAGTCATTAAAAAGGAGATGGTTTTAATATGAGCAATTTGTTGATCAACTTGCTTTTACTCTAACATATCTGACATACTTTAAGTAATGTTTTAATTTGAGGTACATGTGTCTTGAAAGAGTTTCTCAAAGGTTTAATTCTTAACGATTATGAACTGCTACAACTCTTATGGACTTTATTAAACAAAACATATTACTACAGAACATTTCCTATTATTTACTTACCATAGCATCTTTCTATTTTTTTAAAAATATCTTTCTAAGTTTCTTAAATCCTAAAACAATGCTTGAAAATTTTCTAAATGCTACAGAATTTTAGAACTTGAAAATATTAAGACTTAACTCACATATAAAGATGAAGAAAGAGAAAGCATTTGTTCAAAACAAAATAGTTAGTTATGGCAAACCCAAGAATTTGAACCTCAATTTCCTGATACTCATCTAGTGTCCCTACTTACATCACAATACTAACAAAATGTCTCAACACAAATGTTAGCTGAATTTCCAGTAGTGCATGTAACATCAAATTTAGTGTTAGAGAACAGTAGAATAGCTTCCTGTCCCTCTTTCCATGTTTTCACAAGCTATATAAATTGAAAGAGGGTCTTCAAAGTAATCAATAAAACCTACAAAGAGTAGCTACCATAGTGTATTCAATAGAAGGAGATTCTGGGATGGATTGGGTTCAACTTTCAAAGGAATGAGCTGAAAAACAATTATAGAATAAGAGAAGAAAGAGAAGAGATATAAACTTTTAACTTTCCGTATATTCGACAATTATAGTTGACCCTTGAACAACTCAGGAGTTAGGGGCATCAATGCCCTGAGAAGGACACAATCCATATAACTCTCGACTTTCCAAAAATTTACCTTTTAACAGTCTACTGATGACTCTGAAGGAGCTCAGAAAATTTTATGCCAAAAATGACTCTTGGTATAAAGAGTATAAATTGAAGGTACTTAGAAATAAACAGGTTTGGGAAAGGGCTTTCCCTCTATCTGCTTAAAACCAGATCAGACTCAGAAATAATTGACTTTGAAACTGCTCTTACAAATCAAGAAGGGGGACAAGGTGAATACCAGAGTAATGGCCCCAGAACTCTGTGAGGGAACAGCCTTAGCTAAAAATAATGATAAGTCAGCCTCTATTCCCCTGTTCATGTCTCTATAATTGCTACTCTAGAGTCACACAGTGGGTGATTGTAAAGATTCCTAACTTTTTCTACATATCTGCTAGCTGTAAAGATTCTTAACTTTTCTCTATAGATAATAACACCTTTTGGAACCCCAGAGGTAGTTTCTAAGATATCTTCTAGGCCATGCATTCCAGTAGATTGGCTAACCCACCTGGACCACAGGCCCATACCAAGAAACTGACTCCACTGGAATTGTGACCCCAGGAGCTGAAGCAACACAGGAACATGATTCCCCACCCCTATCATTTTGCCCCAAATTAGCCAATTAATTAGCCAAACCTAATTACGTAATTCCCTGCCTGTCAAACGGTCCTTAAAAACCCAGTCTCCCAAATTCTGGGAGATGCAAATTAGAGAAATTCCTCCCTTCTCCTCACTTAGCTCTATGCAGAACAAATTCTTTCTTTGCCATAAACTTTGCTGTCTTTAAGTACTCTTTTCCTCTTGGGGAGAGGGCAGATGGACCTGGTAGGTTGGCAACAATTTCCCTTTGTTCCCCTATAATCTTAATATACCTTATTGTAGGAAAGAAGATCAAAAAATGCAACGAGACCTGGCCTAAATCATTTTAGGTATAATACCTGTCTCTCAGGTTAATTTAATTTATAGAGAGAATCATTTATAAGTCAATCTTCCCCCCATCCCTCCTAGCAACCCTTTATTGCCTCTAAACAAAATTACCTATATTCTTCATCTCCCTCTCCCCTCTAAGAGGAGAGTATATAAATTTCTGCATCCCGTTGGGATATTGAGCAGTCATGCTGTGATTCTCCTTGTGTGTAGGTAAATAAACTTCTTTCTCTTCTTAATCTTCCTTATTGTGAATTGTTTTCACTGAACCTTCTGGGGTGAGGGGGAAGTTTCCCCACACCCCTATAACTGGAAGCTTACAGGAACATGTTTTGAATGGTATACGTATTATATACTGTATTTTTATAATAAAGTAAACTAGAGAAAAGAAATGTTATTAAGAAAATCATAAGGAAGGGGAAATATATTTACTATTCATTAAATACAAGTAGATTGCCATAAAGGTCTTCATCCTTTCTGTCTTCACTGGGAATGCCATGTGTATGGCCTGTGTTTGTGTGCTTATGTTTTGATAAATTTGCACTTTTTATAATAGATTTGTGTGTATTTTGGTAGGAATGATAAGATAGACTTGTATCTATAGATATGTTATGCATTCATGACATACCTAACCTTTTCTTAACTTTTTTGATCTTTGTAGGTTATGCAGTTCATCTGTGAGCTTTATTTGAACTGTTACAGATAGCTCTCAAATTTTCTGATATGCTTATTTTTTTAAATCCCAAGAAAACTGGGATCCCAAAACTGATGGGATTTTTAAATCCCATCAAAACAATCCTGCTCATGATGCAACTGTAGTATATAACAGGCATCTTAATCCTACACCTAATAGGCAACAACTATTTCCTAAGCATTTACTCTCTACAAGACACTCACTATTCGATGTACTAGGAGCATGGGAAAACAACAACAGCAAATAGACAAGGTCTGTGCTTCTTTTATCTTAGTAAGGGAAGGAAGTTGAGAAATTAACAAATACATAATTAAACAAGAAAAAATAACAGAGTTAAAATAGAGAAGAAATAATGCAGTTAAAAAAGAGAAAAAAAGAAAAGAGTTGTGTGGAAAATTCTAATGCAATGATATGACAAACAATAATTGGGTAGCTGCACTAGTTAGATGGTCATGAAAACTCAATTTGAGGAAGTAATTTTTAAATTCTGAAACGTGAAAAGGAGTCAGCCATGCAGAAATCAGTGGAGAACATTATGACCTAGGACAAGGGCCCTGATGTTACTAACTTGGTCAGTTGAGAACCATAAACAAAGCTGGTGAGCTGAGTGCAGGATAGGTGATCAGGCAATTGCTTTCAAAGGCTCAAAATGAGCCAGAGATGTGGGGATGGTTTTGTTTGCATGTGTGAGGGAGCTGAAGGAGTAGGCACTGAAGACTTTAGGAGAGAAATGTCTGGCTCTTTTTAAAGATCATTCTGATATGAATGAGATGTGAGATAAAAATCTTGGAAGCCAAGGAGGCTAGACAAGCCATATGGAGTTCTACCAGGAAACGGTTAAATCTGTCTGTAGCGGTGATTTTCAGCTGGGGGCATTTTCCTCCCAAAGGACATTTAGCAATGTCTGTAGACATTTCTGATCACTATGGCTTGAAGGGTTGGAGTGGGGTGTTGCTAATATCATGTAGAGGCCAGGAATGTTGATAAAATATCCAAAAATTTGCAGAAGAGTACCCCATAAAAAGAACTATCTGGTGTTAAGAGGAACAACTTTATGGGTTTAAGTGACCTGTACAACCCCGTAGGTCTCTGTCCACATTCAAGGGTGTCACACTACATTTATTGCTCTGCTGCTGCCATTTCAAAATTCTTAAAGACTTGTGATTTGTAAGTGAAGTCACTTGGGACAAAGTGTGTCTTTGAGCAGTGGAGATAGGCATTATGTTTCCCATTCCTTTCTAGCCCATTGACACATTGTGCTTGCCATAACTAATGAGCACAGAATTCCAGTGGTCTGTAGGATTTCAGAGACTCACGTGAGTTCAAGGTGATACATTACCTTTATGATTGAGCAAGCAGGGCCCAAAGCCTCAGGTATCCATTTCCTGTTTGAAATTGCTTCCAAATGAGGAAGGAAGACAAAGCTTTTCCAAGAAACTTACATACTTAGGAATCTTATATGTTATTTCTTATTTATGTTATGCTCATGTATTAGCAAACTACATATGCTGAAAATAATAATATTGAAGGAAAGTGTAAGAAAGATAGAACAATTTTTGGAATGTGCACATATCAAGAAGTGAAATTAAAGAAGTTGAGGTAGTTTTGCTCAACATTTCTACTGCTCTGATAAAAACAAAATATATATATGTACACAAGCTGTAAAATATTAATTACATAATTTTGGTAATTCTGCATATAAGTTAAATGTTCTCCAATTTGTATTTGTACAATATAAAGAGAAATGGTAACATTCATGCTAATAATTTAACATTTTTACTTATTTTTTTTACTTAGAATTACATTTAAGTAGCAAATTGAAATCATGTAAGTCAAAGTAAAAAGAAAGGAAAACTCTATCCTTTTGTACCATTAGTGTCGCATTTCTCCTGCATTTTGAACAAGGGAAGCTGTCTTTTCATTTTGTACTATGCCCTGCAAATTACGTAACTGATCCTAGCTCCAATGTCAGTAGTACCAAGATGGGGTGATTTCTGGTTTAAACGGTGTCAGGCAAACAGAGAAGAGTGGGCAGATACAAGATTTGTCCTGAGGCAGAGTTTGCTGGATTACACAAAGGCATTTGTGGTCTGGTGGAGCTAAACAGGTGGCAAAGGGGAGAGAACAGGAATTGAATTGTAGCAGAGAACCAACTGCAGCTGGGAACTGTTCCCTATGGGAACATACCTAACAAGGAGTTCCTAGTAACTGTTAACTGACCTAGGGCTCATTATCATCTAATTAACATGGCATGGGTGGAGCTTCAAGAAGGACTCTGGGAAAGATACATGCCCAGAAGGAGAAGGGATCATTTCACCACCCTGTTATGCAACCTGCTATGTCATGTATGGTGTTACATGATACCAGCCTGCAATTACCCTAAAGGGTGGGAAATGACAACCAATCCTGTCAGGAGAAAGGCGGCAGGACAAACTAGTGGGCTTATCAAAGGCAGCCGGTGCTCAGAGTGCAGGTCTTTCTCCCTCATGGAGACTGACCTCTTCCTCTCTCTCTGAAACTTATTTTTACCTTCTGTCGCTTTATTTTTACCTTCTGTCGCTCTGTGTCCTTCCTTCTGTACTTTCACTTTGTATAGCTTCTTTCTTTTTTCTGTAATAAACTGTTGATGTGGGATGATCTGTTTCTGTGACTCTATAGGTACCACACTCATTCTGGACACAGGGAACATGCAGATGGATTTAGCACACTGAGCCACGGGTGGGGATAGCAGGCTTGGGATTTGAGTGACTGAAAGTGGGGAGAAAATCATGTCATGGCCTATGTCATCTAATTTAATCCTCATAACAGTGATTATGAACTATATATACCATTTTTATAATTTTATTTAAAGAGGGATGCAACTGATTGCCCCAAATTCCAAAACTAGTAAAAGGCAGAGCCAGAGTTCAAATCCAAAGCTCTTAGGGTTCACCGAGAGTTTGTCCAATTGGCTACTCTGCCTGCCGTGATCAGAGGGAAGCTGTAGGCTGAATGCAGTCCACCTACAGATTATGAAGAGAATTGTGAAAGGAAGGCTGCTGAACAGAGCAAAGGACTTTATTCTTCATCAGCTCTATCTGTGGATTTTCCTGCTCTGCTGGTGATGCCATAATGAATCTCTTTTTCACTGTGTCTTGTCAATTCATCTGTCTCCCAATATTGCATAATATCTTAGAGGATGGCAATAGAAATTGAGAAATATGAGTGTAGAAAACAGAAAGTATTTGCTGTGTCTTTTCATTATACTATATTCTGTATTTTATATCATTCATATTTTTCTTTATAAATTCCTTGTCAAATATCTGAGAAGTCATTTACTTTATCTGTAGTTTGCAAGAATACTGGAATACACTATCAAAACCCTAAAAAATGACCAAGACATTTCACTCTATAAAATTCCAAAGTACAGAAATATATTGGATTGTCTGAAAACTCATTCTAAAATGTCATATTCCACTAAACATACAAAGCTGTTGAAATTTATAGCTCTAAATATTCCCTGGTCTGTATTTATGTATATATTTGAAAATAATTGATATTGTAATTAAAGTGTCTCTTTAAATTATACATGACTTTCTTCTACGAGCAACAATAAAATAGCATATGACATAGAAGTATGTTTATGCCAAATATTTTAGTAATTCATTGTGAAATAATGAATGTTTCATTACTTCACTTATGCTTATTTCTTAACTGGCTCCACCTGCTTGTTTAGATAACCAGAGCCTGAATTTTTCTCTGAATATTTGGATCAAATTCTAGTAAGCGAGACACCTTTCCTTCTTCTTAAAATTTGTTATTTCTCATCAAGCACACTGCTGAGAATTTGAGCTGAACTTATTAGTTTTTCAACAGAGCTTTCACTGTCCCAGGAGGCAAAGTAAGATTTATTCCAAGTCATAGCCAAAATAAAGATATTGGTTTTAGTTCTGCAATAAGCTGAAGTAAGAAAAGAATCTAGCAACTTGCACTATGGCAGTCACTGTGATATGCTGTAATTTATTCATTTGTGTGTCTACTTTCCCAAAGGGCCAAGGGAGTCATGTCAGACCTTTCTTCCTAAGCACTCTCCCTTTTAAAATGGCATTCCCAATGTAGAAATTCCATAAATTTCTGATGAATGAATGAATATTGAAGAAAAGCATCACATCACTGGCACTGATAAAAGTTCCAACTGTAACTGTGATAGCTACTTCTGACTCATGGTCATTGAAATTATTATGAATTAAAGGCAAACTATGAAAGTCCAATTTATATCATAAAATTTATATTCTTTTTAGCAGTGCTGTATATGAAAGAATAAGGCTTAATACCTAATTGTAGCATAAAGTTTCTGTTTTGGTTGCTGTTGTTGCCTTATAAAGAGGTAACTTTGGGGACTGTTGGATTTGACATATGTGAACAGCAAAGAAACCACCTGCCTCCTCTCTAGAAGTGTGGTGTAAGGGAAATGTTAGGAATGGGGGCTCTGGAGACATAGTGTCCTGATTCAAAGCCTGTCCTCCATAACAAGGTGGAGGCAAGTTAGGAATAATAAGCACCATTTTCCATCTGTAAAATAAGGATAATAGTAATAAAAACTATGTCACAGAAATGTTGTAGTTCCCAAAGTTTAAAAATAAGTGCTGAATATAGCTTCAGACACACACTATTCACCAAAAGTAAGCTGGGTTGGCTTTGTTAATCTTCCAAAGTTCAATTTTAACTCTACTTCCTTTATCAGATCTTCCCTAGGACTCTTCCATCTGCTGTAGTTTCTCCTTTTCATTACATATATAGTACATTTTGACTAGTACATTTTGACTAACAGTATTTATGTCTTTTATAAAACATTAAATTTCTTTGCAATTATTTATGGGCATTGGTCTTTTTTCCCCGATATACTTTCCCCATCATAGAGAATGATGGAATTTTTTTTTTTTTAATGAGGCTAATAGCAGCAACTTCTCCAAAAAAGATCAAAAACTGGGTGGGGCAACATAATTACTTGATATGTTTCTAATCTAGAAAGCTAGCGGGTAAACATCAGCCTTCTACTAATGAGCACTGAGGACCACAGCTACTAGGAAAGCCATATATTTACTGGCTTTCATACAGCAATAAACGTAGACAAAGAAAAGCAGGTGGGTGCTGCTTACATGAAAGAAATAGAATAGGCAAAGAGGTTGGATGTGGCTGACACCTTTGACCTGTGAGGATGTTTCCCCTGTCCTTTTAAAATTCAGTCATTTAACCAACCAGTTCTACACCAAGCCCAACTAAGCTTGCAAAATTCCTGATTCTTCCCCAGCTATCTGTTCAGGGAATGATACTGACAGACACCCTATATGAAAAGAAAATGTACATAAAACAGGCATAGGAGATAAAATTCAATTTTGCAGTTTTATAAGTAAATAAACATGTCCTATTAGTCCTAAATCCTATCAATGGAGTCCATTTTCAGCAAAAATGGAAGTCTAAACTCTGTCACAATCAAAATCATATTTTCTTGAAGTTCTGTTACACTCACCCCTAGAGGGGTATCTCCACCTTTTAGTATCTTTTCAGCCTTTCATATGTTTCCTTCAGCAAAGAGTTTCCCTTTGTACTTTACTACTTTCTGTAGCTTCTATTGCCTCAAAAACAACAGAAATGTGCCCCCCACACACATAAAATATTGTGTTACTAAATAGTGAACATATTTTGAAACTACACACTCTTCAGACACACTCAATCCTATTTGGAATCGCTGTTGTGTACTGTGTAGTAGTTAGTAATAGAAAAATAGAATTTATTGAATGTTTCTCCCAGGTCAAATATGTAATTAGTATTTTCCAGGCATGATACTATTTACCTCTCACAAAAACTCTGTGAAGGAGCCATTATTGTTATAACAGCTGTTTTACTAAAAAGAAAATTGAGGCTTTCAAAAGTTTGCTCGTGGTCACAGGTTTAGGAAGACAGATCCCGAGATAGAACTAAAGTTAACTTTTATGCTACATTCCTATCCAAAGAACAAAGATCACGTTTCCAGCATGACAATGACTAGCACCCAAGATTAGAGGGAGAATCAGAGCTACGAAACCTGCATGTACAAGGAGAGTGCATAACTTGCTCAAGTTCACACCTCTTAGCATGGAGAGAAGCCATGTTGGAAACCTAAGCATCCGGGCTCCAGAGTGTGGGCCCTAAACGGCTTCATTTCTGTGCTATATGGTTCTTGTTACTAGTGTGTGGTTGCTACTCTGGGCGAGTTGGGACTGATCCCTTCTCCACCCTTTCTCACTGATCTCTCAGGAGTGACTGCAAAGTGTGCTGCCCGTATAGCGTTTGAGATAGGGAGGGGCTGACAAGAACAGCTCGAGCTCTGATCCAGGCTCTTCCCAGAAACAGGATTTCCCTCCTCCTTTTAGGCCAGTGAGTCTTGTGATCCCAAGTTATGTCATCTGGGGAGGAGCACCTTTCAGGGTCCCTCTTTTTCAGTGCAAATGAGGCACATACAGTTGAGACTACATCTGTCTCAGGCATTTGTCTATATCTTGGGGGATGAGCTCACAATGGATTCTAGGCTTCTGTTGTCCTTGCTGCCCATCTATTAGTAATAAATTCACTTTTTATAACTTTTTGAATATGAGTGTGTTCTGTCTCATAGGACACAGTTGGGAGCCAATGCATATAAACTTATTTCACAATCAGTTAAAGAAAATATGCTTGGAGTCCACAATAGAGGTGAACTTTATATAAATATGTGTGTGTGTGTGTGTAATATGCATACACATACATATATACACATACATATGTATATAAATGTACATGAGGGCTGTCCTGAATGTATCCAGCCATTATTAACATTGTTTTTCATATTGCATGGCTGGATACTTTCTGGATAGCCCTTGTATACAATATCTCATAGTCCAATAAGAGCCTAAACTCATTCTTTCTTACATATTATTATTTTATAAATAAAGCATAGTGTTGCTCTTAAGCCATCAATTGATAAACCTTGTTAAACAAAATAAAGCCAAGACTTTGATCCAATAAACATAGTAGCAGCTTTTATTTACTGAGAGACATTAAACTTAATCATTTCAAGAACTGCCTTTTTCAGTCCACTTAGCTTTGTAAGTTAGGTGGTACTATTTTTCCAGTTTTGCAGAAGGGACACAGATAGGTTATTTATGTCGATCAAACTCACAAGGCTAAGATGCTTCTGCGCTACCTCTGGGTGACCCCAGAACTCATGATCACAAACATCACGCTCTGCTGCCTACAGATTTATTTAACAATTCTTTCCAGTTTACATCCATTTTAAAGTTCATCAGGAGCATTAGATTAAGTGCCTCTGAAATGCCTGCCAGGCCCCAATATAGGCTTTTGTTCTTTTCCAGCGGACCCATCTTTGAGATTGGCCCTAGACCCTGGGAATCACTCTAACTTAATCTAACCAGAGGCTTGGTGTCCTGTCACTGGACTGTCCACGTTGTGTCCTTGTGTCTGCGTTCCTTCTCTCTTAGAGTTGGTCTCCTGTGTTATAAACTGACCACGTCCAGTCTCCATCACAGGCTGAATTGGAGGTGAAGGTGGTACAATTGCCCTTGGAGGGTTAAATATTATATAAATCAACACCATATGGATGTGATCAGCGTCCCCTTAGATATAAAGGTCCGTTTTACCTCTTAAAAGATAATGGTTCTGAGCCTAACGATATTTAACCAAGACCACATCAAAAGCATGTTTGTTTTTTAATCAACTGTCTATCAGAAAAATGGATTACTTATTAATAGAACTTTGGAGCATTGCAATATCTGCTCATGCAAAGCCTTGAGAAAGGGATTCTAATGGCAGATTCAAGCTATAAAGTCTGAGTAATGGTAGTTTTTTAGATAAAGGCATCAGGCTATGCTATCTTGTGGGACTTAACAAGTCAAATCATAATGAATGCACCTGTTTTAATGCTAAGTAACTTTTGACCATATTTTGGCTTTCATATTTTGCCACAATAAAAGAATATTGACCAGGAAATGTGAGTGTCTGATTCCTCTCACAGTTATGAGAAGGAATTTGCTATGGCAAATTAAAACCAAGCCATTCTTGTTTTGAATATCATTTGATAAGAACTGTGGTTAACATGACTTCACTTTCAAATCTAATCAAGGCTGGGATATCCCTGACCAAATTGAGGTTCTGAGTCTGGGGAACTGAATGTCAAAAGTGAAGCCTCAGGGAAGCCCGTCCAATGACCTTTTCTGGTGACACCATGACCTCATTTTCCTTTGGATACCTTCAGGAACATCTTGCTGTGTTCTTGGACTTCCTTAGAAGAGCAAAGAGTAACCTGCCAGGAGATCCTTCCTTCCATGACATAATGGAGGCATAAAAATGGTTTCAGTTTTAGTAAGCTGCAGCATGGTGCATAATGAGACATACAGCCATAAATAAATACTCTCAAAGTTTGTGCAAGACCATATTAAGACAGATGTCAAAGCTCATAATTGCAATACATTGCATATTACTGAAACTTTTCATAAAATCTAATGAGATTCTAACTTATAAGAGAAGAGGCACAAGGAAACTTGTAGCAACATAATTGGATTGACACCTTCTGCCCAGAGGGCAGAAGAAGCTAAAAAGCAAAACTGGTATTTGTGTTCCTAAAGGCAAGGGATTAGGGAAGATATTTAAAATATAATAAGTACAGTTTTGATTGCATTATCTTTTGAAAACTGGAATGAAGATTTTTGAACAGAGGTTTCCAGAAAGGGTAATTAAAAATTTCCCACAACTCAAATTGTATTGAATAAGATCACTCAAAAGGTGAGAATCTTCTGTAATAAAAATGAGAAGCAGTCCTGAGGTAAACATTCTTTCCAACCCTGTTTTCCATCTGTGAGCCTGAGATCCCCTAAGAATTTCCTTATTTTAGATGTGGGACCAAGACCTGAGAAAACAATTCACTTTGATAAAAGTCAAAAGTAAACTAAACCTGGATGGAAATAAAGAAATTTAATGAGCCTGTATTTTATTTTCTTATTCATTAATACAGAACAGAAAATAAGTAACAGCCATACACTGTGTCAAGACTACAACCAGTGACAGCCTCGCCTCACTTAGCTGCTCAAAAGGAATCTTAACAAGCCAGTAGAGGACAAAACCTACATTACATGACCATGATCGTGTTTGGGCAGTTAATAAACCTTAGAAACACTTCGGGGATTCTCCAGGCTTCAATTACGACCAAAAAGGTAAGAGGAAAATCCTAGGCTTTTAGCACAGTCTATTTTTACCTTTTTGAGGTCACAGGCTATTAAATGCTAAGAAGTAAATTTACTGAAGAAACTGCTTATTCCATTTTTTTTTTGTCATATGTAACTTTCAGCACATGCTGTAAATTTTGTTTTTAAGCTCCACCACTTACGAGTTGTGTGATCTTGGGTAAGTTACATCTGTAAACCTCAAATATTTTAACTATTAAATAGGGATGCAAACATTTATGTCACAGAGTCATCATAAGAATCAAAGAAAATCAAGTTTTAAAGATTGCAACACATTACCATTAATATATCATAAAGTTTCAATATTTACTATTAACAATCTAATATTTCAACAGGTAATTTATCATAAATTACTTGTGGCCTTTCTTAATGCTACACATTACACATTATACATTCCATTTTGCGTAGATTATATGAAACAGAGGGCATTTTCACGTGTGCTAACTTACTAGATAACAACATAAAAACCAAGTACCAAACTCCACTTAAAATTTCAATAAATAGTTGTCTTCTTTTTCCTTTTCTCATTATGATCATATGCTCCCAAAGTGAGAGAAAAATCTAAGATGAAGTTAATGAGCATTCTTTCTTTATCATGATTTATAAGTGGGACGGTTTTGAATAAACAAACTTCAAAACTTTTGAATAAAGGAAGTTATATTTATGAGAATTGGGTCGATGTCAAAACTGGCTGTACCCTGGTTTAGTTTTCCTAATGTTTCAGAAAAGACTTTCAGGATAATGAAGCAGAAACAAGGGTACCAGAAAGTTAATCTTCCTTCCTGTTCCCTCCCCATCCTACCTAAGACAACGCCCCACCAAATGGAATGCTATTTACACCAGAACGTGTCCCAGCATTTTCCCTCTCACTTGAATATTAATATGAAATGATTAATGAACCTGTTGCTGAACGTGTTAAATTAAATAACAATGAAGAGATTAAGAATGCCTTTCCCATTATAGAGAGCTGCATCTTCAGTCCTAATGTGTAAAGTAGACCATTAGTTTTCAGTCAGGCTTCGTAATAGATTTATTTATGAATTTCTCTCACCTTTTCTGCAAGCTAGTCATGCAGCAAATACTTGTTTCTTCATTCTATTATACTTAAAGAATTGAAAGCTTTTCTCTCCAGTAAATAATGCAGAACTCTGACCCTGAGATTTGTACATAACTGTCATTTTCAGACCCATGAGTATATTTAGACCAATTAAAATATTCAGGGCTTAATGCCTCACCTTACCTCTGAGACCCCCATAGTGAAACCGCACTGTTCCAGGGCATGTAAACACCTCGGGATCCTCAAAATTACAATCACAGCATAACTTTAATAGCGTCTGTCACTGTTTCCATCGTATCAGATACTTAGCAACTTTGACTTACCGTCAGAATAAATGTAAAAAGCACCCATCCCCACTCTGAGTCTGCATGAATTCTTATGGTGCATATACATCTAAAGATTTTATTATATTCAGAATGACCTCTGAGAAAGAAACGTTCTTTTTCTCATAGAAAAAAATCTTTTACATTATCTCTTAGGATGAACGTTTGTCTCTCAAGAAGAAAATCTTTAAGAATTGCTTTGCAAAAACTGGGACAAGGAAGTTACCCAAGGAAAAATGCTATTTGCCTAGATAGTACCCACGCTAAATTCCAGTGGTTACTATAGAAGACTTTCATATCACCTAGTAGGAAGGTCAGTTGTGCAGTTGGACAACTTCATGATGTCACTCTCTGAATTAAACTTGAAGAAATCTCTTTGTAGGTCTAAGTCCTGGATATTGGTTTGTTCCAGCAAGCTGCTTCCCACACCTGATATGTCCCACTTTTACATGATCAGGGCACTGCAATCTTCCCCACTCTTCCCAGGTTCTCTGATAATAATAAAACAACACGGGGTTCCCTCACTAGGACCACAGTCCATGAACAGTCTGGCTGGGATGAGTTCAAGCACACTTCTCACTGGGCTGGAAAGAGCTATTAGGCTAGGTGCATTCTCTTGATCTTCCCTATTTTCTTTAATAACTCTTGTTTTATAATGGGCTATAAGTTGCTAATGATGTTGTCCTTACCATCAGTCTTGAGGATTGTAGGGGCGACAGGAAGAGGATTTGGTTCTCTTGGCAACACCCTATTCCTGTGCTAGAGCAAGGCCTGGATAGACACAGAAGATATGTTTATCCATCTTTATGTTCACTTCAAATGTCACAGTGATAAAGTAAATCAATGCCACAAAGGAGTGAGAAATTTAGATTTTATTGGCTTCCAGGGAAAATGAAAGAATGTTTATATCTCATAGAGTACTGCAAACAACTTTGCAAAACCTGTTTTTGACATTTCTGTTACTTCTTTGCCATTTGTTCCTGATTATTTTTCTTCTGTTTTTTTGAAATCAATATTTCTTATATCTATATCCTCCATTGTCTTGCATTTTACCTCTGTCCCCAAATTGCAAATCCCCTGAGCAAGACAAAAGTCTCTCAAATAGCTGCACCTACATTCCCTGGAAGGTAGATCAGCAGCCAGACACATAATGTGAACTGGACATTAGGATTTTCGGCCCCTGCCCCAAGCAGCTTATCAAATTATTCATCTACATCTTCCCCTTAGTGTACATGGGGCAGGGAGATGGAGAAGGTAGGCAATGCAAAGGGATTACCCTGCTAAGAAAAATAGTATTTTCTCCTTTTAATTTAAAACAAGTATATGGAAATGCAAGTGTGCTATCCTCAACTATGGTTATAGCCTTACAGCATCTGAAAACTCAACCTCATACTGTCTCAAATCACATGGCAGTACAGGTCCTGTCTACATTCATCAGGGTTAGTTCCAAGAAGCAGAATCACCATAATTCCTATAAATTTATAAACTTATTTCAGTAACTCTATCCTACGCAACTGTAAGGGGAGCCACGGCTGTAAAGGTCCAAAAAGGAGAGTTGAAGGGGAGGAAAAAATCACTAACCAGCTCCAATTCTGGTGAAAAATCAGAGCTTGTGGACAGCACTCATATAGGTGGGGTTAAGAGGGGGCTGATGGAGAAGTCCATGAAAGGTTTTGGAGCTTTGTGGCGAATGTCTCTGCATTTGCAGTTATGGGCTTTGTGTTGATCTGAAATTGGTCATTGTCAATCAGAAGGGTGGTGCCTGGGAAGGAGGCTGGGAGTGGAGAATGGAAGAGTGGAGACCCTGGAACCCACCAACACCTCCCATGAGTCTCTCACCACCACTAACTAATGGGAATTTCAGAACATGATGGCTGATATTTCACTTGATCTCCCCAATATCACACATCTTTACCTTCAACCAACTTTTACCATGGAAATAAAAAAGATCATATAGAAAAGGATTCCCAGAAATATAGTTCCCAGAATAACCAAGTCAACACTACAACAATCTGTCATACTCACCCACGAGGAATCAAATGCTGGTTCACCTGTTTTTTGCCAAAGCTGGTCAATTATTTTAAGCTAAGGGTTGTTAGCTATCAAGACATGCAATACCTGTTTCAAGAAAATACATAGAGCACTGAGTCAACACTTAAATAACTCAGAAAATTTAGGAAGATATGTTGATTTGGAGATGCTCTTTGCATTCCCATGCTCACGCACACACACATGTACTTTTCCCTAGGAAATCAGTTACCTACCATGAATTCTAAGTACACATGAGGTGCTTAACTCAGTTACTAGCTGAGAGAACCACACAATCCTTAAAATAAAAGTTTTGTTTTGTCTTGAATACTTTCAACACACACTACGAAACGACTGAGCTCAAAAGAGCCAGTAAAATGAAAAAATTGTGTATTACAAAGAATAAATAAATTTCATGCATCAGAGTTTGACTTTTGCCAAATATCGTTGCTGTTTCTACATTGTTCTGTTTAAATAATCTTCAGCTTAAATTTCTCCTTTCCCATCTGAATGTGTTTTATAGCTTTCACATTTATTTCTGATATATTTTTCTTCCTTTGACTTTATCTCACTTTTCTTTTTGCTTTTTTTTTTAAGTTTTAACTTTTCTATCTGCTCCTCATATAGCTTTCTTTCTTTTATCATTGCCCAAAAATCAGAGAACCATTTTAATTGGAATGTTTGGTTTCATGGGAGAGAAAATCATAGTCTATCTGCCAAAAATGTTGTCAGCATCAGGTTTCCGAGTGTGAGATTGGAGGTTTTCTCTGCTCTGCTAACATACACAGCACCAATACCAGATCACACTGTTCTAACATTGGGGGATATAGCAAAATGCAATTTCAGAATCTTAGGGTAGAGAAAGAAGTTCTTTTTATCTTATACAAGCTGTTGAGTTCTCAGTCCTATTCCATTATTTTTTCCACTTGGGCAGTTGTATGTGATAGCTTTCCAGATGGAGTTGTGGCTACACTTCTAAAAGTTTATTGTGTTTTCCTTTTGTTTTCTTGAATTTTGCAACCTGTATTTGGTGCTGCTCTCTATACTAATGCGATATTGGGAAGTGGAATTTTGAAATAAGTAATAGAATTCTGGGTATGACTGTGTATTTATATCTATTTTAAAACACATTTGAAGGTCATTGGCCTGGTATAAAAATATTTTTTAAGCCCTAAGTTTTATGCTATTTAAATTGATTAAATTTTAAAAATTATCCACTAGTGATTTTACTTTTTTAGTGTAGACAAAAAAGAAAAATCTCTTATTCTTTCTCTGTGTATTTGTTTTTTTTGTTTTTTTCTTTCAAGAATATTGTACTTTCTGGGAATGGAATCTGTCTCTACATTTGATTTTTAGAACTACTAAGTACCCCATACTAAACTTTCTGGATCTTAAAAAACAAACAAACAAAAAAGGAAAAACTAAAGTACCTTGCATTACACATGATGAAAAGAATGATCTCAGAAAGGTAGTCATTAAGAAACTTAGCTAAAGTTACTCTGATTACTTTGCTATTTTGTGAAAGCACTTACATCAGGAAAAAAACAAAAAAGCTTTATAATTTAAATCCTGCTTAGTGATTCATATATCAATGTTGCCAAACCATGGGGTAAACAAAAACCCCCAGGTACTGGACCCAGAAGCTAGACAAACATATCTGTTAGATTGTTAATTTAACCTTATCTGGCACATACTTTCTTGTGTTATTGAGATCATTTTGTACATAAATTTAGTTCAAAACTCAACTTATTTCAATGTACTCAAGTAGGACAGTGCCTGTGGCTCAGTGAGTAGGCACCAGCCCCATATACTCAGGATGGCAAGATTGAACCCTGCCCCAGCCAAACTGCAACAACACCAAAAAAAAAAAAAAAATAGCCAGGCATTGTGGCAGGCACTTGTAGACCCAAATACTGAGGAGGCTGAGGCAAGAGAATCACCTAAGCCCAAGAGCTGGAGGTTGTTGTGAGCTGCGATGCCACAGCACCCTACCAAGGGCAACAAAGTGAGACTCTGTCTCTAAAAATAAATAAATAAATAAATAAATAAATAAATTTACTCAAATAAAGTGAGTGTCTGTGATACTTGAGTGAAAAAATAAACACCACTGTAATGATATTTCATTCACCTCCTAGTAAATTTAAAAACAAATCTGTCAGGTTGTTTGGAAAATACATGGTATTTTACAGTTGGTTAACAATCATATTTGTAACTTTTGTGAGTAAAGGACCTCTACATCTTTTCCATACTCTTCATAGTTTAGACTATTAATCCATAATACTCATGGTTTGATGTCATTGTCACATGGGTGTGGGGTTAGGTTACTTCCTTCAGTTTTACAAATGCTTTGTCCTCAACTGCATGTGGGCAGTTTGGCCATGGGGAGTGTGCCAATAACAAAGAAAATGCAGGGTTTGGCATGGTAGGAGGATGAGGCAGAAGAATCCCTTGAGCTCAGGAGTTCTAGACCAGTATGAGGGAGACCTTGTCTCTACTAAAAACAGAAATCTTAATGGGGCATCTGTAGTCAAGCTACTCTTGAGACTGAAACAGGAAGATCACTTGAACCCCATGAATCTGAGGATGCTGTGAGCTAGGCTGATGTGATGGCATTCTAGCCTGGGCAACAGCGTAACACTACTCTGAAAAGAAAGAAAGAGAGAGAGAAAGGAAGGAGGGAGGGAGGAAGGAGAGAGAGAGACAGAGACAGAGAGAGAGAAAGAGAGAAAGGAAGGGAGGAAGG
>CAUYON010006525.1:0-51067 GCA_963573935.1 Arctocebus calabarensis | reverse complement strand
GTCCCAGCTACTCAGGAGGCTGAGGCAAGAGAATCGCTTAAGCCCAAGAGCTGGAGGTTGCTGTGAGCAGTGTGACGCCACGGCACTCTACCCAGGGCGATAAAGTGAGACTCTGTCTCTACAAAAAAAAAAAAAAAAATCTTTGTTTTCTCCCAGTTAAGAAATTTGCTCACAGGAACAGGTGGTGGGCATCCACCCCTGCAGGCAGAACACTGCCCAGCCCAGCTCTGCCCAGCTCATTAACAGCTAGTATCCCACAAGCAACATCCAGCAATTCATTTTGTTTTTAATTTCATCCCAAAGAAGAAATTTTTCATTTCATTATGATGTCACTAAACATGAGGGGACTTTATATCACATTATGGTTAAGCTCATAGGTCCCGAATACAGACCTTCACTTTGCCAAATATTCATGTCTGTTTCCCTTGCAGGCTGGACACACTAATTGAAGAGGCTGTAAGGACAAATATTGTTTTCCTAAAAGGATGGGTGCACAAACCATCATTCCAACCCCAAAGCCACTCTGGCTTCACTATCAGCTCCCTGAAAGACCTCCTGTTGGAACTACAGAGCAGAGGCTCCTAAGCCCTGGTTAATCCACCAGAGAATGATTACAGCAATTTTATAATGTGAATTTGTCTGTGATATGTTTTTAGTCTTTAATCGGTTTTGGCATCCCATTTGAAGAGATGGAAATACAGGGATTTGAGATGTATTAAATCATTTCTCCAACAATTACCTCTTTGAACTCATAACCCTGGACTCTGTTTTCCAACAGCCAACAAAAGCCTGTTTCATAAAATTAGGAAGTTATTACATATTTGCAAATTTAACCCCAAAGGGACAAAATCCATGCTGCTGTGAACACAGAAAGGTTCATCTAATCAGCACAGTCACTTCTGATTCAAGTGTTTTCCGTGCCCTAGAAAGAGATTTGCACTGGCTTTTTCCAGCCTGAATACACAGAGCGTTCACTCGTGTCCCTAGTGAGAGCTACTCTAGCCACTGCTGGAATTATTCTCAAAGTTACCATGGAGCGGGGCACAGCGAGGTAGGGGTGGAGGGTCTCTGATTAACATGCAAGGCCTTGTCTGCTTCATCTGTTCCTCCGAGGCTGCTTCCACCATCCTAGAGCATCTCCTGCCTCACCTCCCACAGAGGCCACCTCTGTGGCTCTATCCTATGTGTCTGGCAGGCTCAGCTGGAACCCAGGGTGGCTCTGTGTGGGCCTGCCAAGGGCCTCTGTTGCCCACAAGGCACTGGCCACTGCTGGGGATGGGAGTGAGAGGCTGGCTAAAGGGATCAAGGGGACGGCTCGGCCGTACTTTGGAGAATATGGGGGCCACTTCTCAGGCAGCCTTGTGCCCGCCAGCCCTGTTTTGTCTAAACCGATGAGCCCACAGTTGGTTGCTCTCCTGGGACCCCCTGATTTGGCCTGACGTGAAGCCAGTTTCCCTAGTCTGCATGGAAGGCACTTGCTGTCCTAATGAGGCATTGGCAGGCCTGGATATTTGGCCGCAAACCCCAAGACACCAAAGGGACCCACCATGCTCTCTGATGGCCACAAGGCATCTGACAGGACCCATTTTCGTCGCCGTCCTCCAGAGCCTCTCCTGCTGTGGCATTGGAGCTGAGCGCCTCTTGGCTCCCTGCTCCTGACCACAGATGGGATTTTACAGAAGCTCTGAACCCCCCAGAACAAACAGCCTGTGCACTTTGTGCTGCAAACAAAATCGCCTTTCACGGCCCCAGACAGCACCTGAGGCAGCGTGTCCAGTCTCTCTCAGCCTTCGTCTGCCCAGGGGGCGCCTCACAGCCACAGTGTGACACATCTCAGAGTGGACCCCAGAGGGGACGAAGGGGCCTGTTGAGTGTCCGTCAGTGAGTCGGTGGGAACCAGGACCCCTCCAGAGCTGGCCCAAGGTACGCGCACGTTTGTGTGTGCGTGCACATATCGAGTAGCAGGGCACCATCCATGTGTGCACACTGGTAAGGGACCCGTGCTCTCCCAGGCACTGTGAGCACAGCTATTAGCATTAGAGACCCGCCATATATGAGCTGCTTGGTGCCAATAGCACCTTGCATCAAGGCTACTGCTGGCAGGAGCTGTCTGGACCAGCTTACTCTCCAGGTGTTGGCGCATGCAGCACACTAGGCAGAACTGTTCCACCTGCCAGAGTGGCTTCACGGACAAGTGGGACAGTGCTTATTCTACATTCAGGATCTGGGTTTCTGAAATAAATGCCAGTGACCCATCAGGAGCACGTCCACCCAGCGCTCTCTTGTCTGTTCCTCCCCAGCAGCTCTCAGGTACCAGTTAGGAGGCAGAGCTCCACCCCAGGACTTCTCCCAGAGGGGGCTGCATCCAGGGCACACCCCGCATCTGTCCACACATGATCTTGAGCCTGCTTTCCCCACCTGTCTCCCAGACTCCCCTCTCCCCTATAGCTTCTTCAGGAGGAACTAAAGACTTGACGACACACACCCTTTCTCTAGGTTAACTCTGGCCCCCCCGACCATCCACACGGGCTCTTTAAAATTTCCCCTGCATGCGGTGGAGTCTCAGGGGTTCTGCCCCCAGCTGAGGTGCAGGTGCATTGAACTTGGGGAAGGCCTGGCAGCCCTCAGAGCCCTGGGAACCAGCCATCCTCAGCCCAGCCTCGGGCCCAGCAGGCATCGGGCACAAACAAGCTGGGCAGCAGGTATTCTCTCTGCCCAAGTGTGTCCTGGACAAATGTGCCCATGTGTGCACATGTGCAGGGGCATGTGCTGTATGTGTGTGTGTGCCCACATGTGCACGTGTGCAGGGGCATGTGATATATGTGGGGGGTGTGCATCTGCACACGTGTGTCTGTGCATGAGTGCATGCATGTGTTCCTGAGCGTGAATGTGTACATGTGAGTGTGTATGTAATGCCATAAATGGCTCTCTCCCAGGTCCCCACGCAGAAGGGTCCTGGCCCCTGGATGGCCCAGCCACCGTCCCCTCCTCGGGTGGCTCTGAGTCTTGGAGGGCCTCTTTCCCTTCCTACCAATATTTTGGCCTTGCATGTGTGAGGTTAGGTGGGGACCCACAGTCCCCATGTCCTGGGACACAGGCCCTTCAGGCCAGGAAAGTCCTGGGCAAATGAGATAAGCTGGTTCTTAAAACCTCGTCTCTGCCCCTACCTATCCTCGTCTTACCTGTACAGTCCCTTGGACAGGTGGGCCAGGGGACAACCCACACCTGTGAAAACCCCACTCAGCGAGTGTATTGGACTCAGCCCCAGGGCTGGCCACACAGCCAGGAAGGCGAGAGGGACTAAAGCTGAAGGAAGTAGAGCCTCCTTGATGTCAAAGCAGAGAGGCCACAGGCAGCTGCCTCCTGGCCCTGCACAGACAGAACCACGGCCTAAGGAAAGCAGGGCTTCATGCAGATGGCGAGGGCTGAGTGGTGGCCTGTGCTCCACGGTGGGGTCTTCCACCTGAGGCCCCTCCAGGTCTCCTCCCTGTGGAGGGAAAACCAGAACAGAGTCAGACTCAGTCAGACAAAGGCCAGAGAGGCCACAGGAGCAGGTCCCACTCTGAGCTTACCCTGGGGGCACTGCATGGACAGGACACAGACCCCCAGGCCCAGCAGCATCCCTGGCCGCCCTCGATGTGCAGAGGAAGACCTGCTCACCCCAGGGCCTGTCTACAGAACACCTCTATGGGACTCTCAGTCTCAAGGGACAAAGACCAAGGCAGAACCTGGCCCAAGGACAACCACAGGGCTGCTGCAGACACTAGCCCCGCAGTCTGCCATGAGCAATGGACCTCCTGTGCAATACCTAAGGGGCTAGCCATCGCCAGCCCTGGGGAGGGTCCCATGGGGTCAGCCTGAGGCGGGGCTAGGGCTACACCCAAGAGCACCTGGCATTTCTTCCCAAGTCCCAGGGTGTCCATAGCAGACAAGACAAACACCGCACTTGGTGTCCACCCAGAGCAGCTTTTGGGTTTTGCTGTCAAATAAGTTAGTTATAAAGTTTCTGTTTTCAGAGCCTTATGGAAATGAGAGCTATGGGTTCAGGACAAAGGACCCACCATGTGCCTCACCCCAAGACTAAGGCCTACAGGGGACTTGTAGGAAACAGGGGACATGTGTCCAGCTGTGGAAACATCTGGGCCTCTCACTGGGGCCTTTGTGCCTGTGTGGCAGAGTAAGGGCTGGACAAGAGGAGTGGCGTCCACTGGGTCAGAGGCTATCCTCACAGTGAGCTCCACAGGTAGAAGGGCAGAATCTGGGGGGTCATTTCCTGAGCCTCGGGCACTTCCTGGGCCCCAATTTATCCTCTATCCAGCCTGGCTGCACTAGCCCTAACTTTCCCTATGGGCCAGCAGTAGCAGACAGAAGGAGAGGCCCCCAGCAGTCCTTGAGGGACAGAGACAGCATGAGGGCCAGGCAGTGGGGCCAGGCTCTAGGGAAGATGTGGTGGGTGGCAGAGGCCATCAGCCCCACCGGCAAGCTGCAGAGAGTCTGCTCCACTTTCTGTCTGAGGAGGCTGGCACACAGGCAGTGCTCGTCCCTGAGGCCCTGTCTCCAGCAAGGCCATGACCTAGGGCCTGATTAATACCGTGGCAGAGGGGAGAAGATGGATCCCGAAGCCACCAGTTTCATTGGGCAGCCTCCTCTCAGCCAGGAACCTGCTCGCTGTGCCTGTGACGGGTGCACACCGGCCCCACCTGCCACTGAGCTGAGCACCCCGGGGCTGCTGCCAGACCACTTGTCAGCACCCACCTGGGGATGTCCCTAGCCCCTCACTTGAAATACAGCACCAGTAATCACATCATGTGAGAATCCTGTGAGAGCAGGAAGTGCTTAGAGCAAATGAGATAGAACAGAATAGTAGAGGCAAGAAAATCATGGGTGTGAGGCAAAAATGAAGGTGGAAAATGCAGGGTCTGCTCTGCTCTGGTCTTGTCTCACCTTTTTCCTCTTGTACTTTTTTGATGGACAGATCTTTAATAAACAAAGTGAGTTTAAAGGGCTGCGGTCAGGGCGAGTCACAGATGTGCCAAAGTGAGGGGGCCCTGGGAGAGCAGGAGGTGTTGGTAACCCCTTTCCCTTGGGAACATGATTATCCAGTGATGCCAGAGCAAGTGGGCCATTAGGGGTGACTACGAATATGTGTTCCCCATAAGAACCCTAAGTAGACCTTTGCAATTTTCATTTTGCTGAGATTTACTATAGTTCGGTGGCCTATTGTTGGCTCCCTTTTTAATCCAAAATCACTCATTAAATGGAGACCAGCAGACATGAGAGGGTAAGGCCTGGGGGCTGAGCCTGTGTCTGGAGATATCAAAGCAGGTTCCAGATGGGCAGAAGCAGCTGTCCTTGTTACGCGCTGGGCGCTAATCTAAAACCCTGACCCGCTTCTCTGCACATTACATATATTAAATGCAACCAAACTTCCAGGGATCGTGTGGTCCACGGACTCTTCTCGGAAGCCTGTGGACCCAGCCTGGACCAGGGACAGGAGAAGGAAGGGGCTGCCTCTGGCCAAGCCAGCTCAGGGCAGTGACCTGTGGTGCCCACTGAAATGTCCCACTTGGGAACTGCTGGAATCTCTCGCCTCCCTGGCCAAACACCCTCCAGCTAGAAATGCCAGATTAAAAATCTGGCATAATTTCCAGATTTAATCTTGGATCATTTCCAAATAGTGCATGGGACATATTTATAATCAAAATGTATTTGTTGCAGTGTGAGCAAAGGCCATGAGGCAGGGGACAGAACGGACATAAATGGGGCAGTGAGTGCTCAGGTCCCAGTGCCCATCAGGGTGGCAAACATGACGGGACTGCTTAGAGAGACTGACATCTCACCCCCAAACCCGTGTGGATGTGCTGCCACATGGGAGCCAGTGGGAGGGTGGGCAGGACGCAGGGGGAACAGGGCAAAGATTCGGCAGCGTCCAGGTGAGGCTGGGCCCCAGGTGATGACACCAAGTGCAGAGGTGAGGGATGGGGAGCTGAAGGTGGGGCTGGGGGTAGCAGCAGGCTAAGGTGTTCCCAATTGAGATGGGGCTGGCAGGGAATGGATCCTGGACAGCTGGCACCTTATCCCCTGAAACCCGTTGAGGGAGTGGATTGGTTCACTGCAGGGCCAGGACCACATGGCTCCTGCACATGTCATCACGAAACTGTCCTTACAAACTGATGACAGGCACAAGGCGAGAACTAGAGTGAGGGCTCCAAACCTCTGCAAAGGACCAGCCACTGTCCCCTTGTCTGCTTCTCAAACATTCCTACTCTGGAGTGCACAGCTGGTGGTTATGAAGACTTAACTCTTCTCCATAGGTGACATCACCTGCTCAGTAGTTGTTTTTGTTTTTGTTTGTTTGTTTTTTGAGACAGAGTCTCACTTTATTACCCTCGGTAGAGAGCTGTGGCATTACAGCTCACAGCAACCTCCAATTCCTGAGCTTAGGCGGTTCTCTTGCCTCAGCCTCCTGAGTAGCTGGGACTACAGGCATCCGCCACAATGCCTGGCTATTGTTTTGTTTTGCAGTTTGGCTGGGGCTGGGTTTGAACTCGCCACCCTCGGTATATGGGGCTGGCGCCCTGCCCACTGAACCACAGTTGCCGCCCCTTCTTGGTAGTTTTTGAGGTGTCTTCCAGGCCCTGCATTCCAGTGGATTGGCTGACCCATCCAGGGCCCACCAAGGGACTATGATTCTGCCCCGAACTCAGCCAATTAACAGACCTTGATTAAGTAATCCTCTGCCCACCAAACTGTCCTTAAAACCCTAGTGTCCCAAATTCTTGGGGAGGCAGATATTTTTTTTCCCTTTTTTTTTTTTTTATTGCTGGGGATTCATTGAGGGTATAAGAAACTATGTTACAGGCTCGGTGCCTGTGGCTCAACAGGCTAAGGCACCAGCCACATACACCTGAGCTGGCAGTTCGAATCCAGCCCGGGCCTGCCAAGCAACAATGACGGCTGCAACCAAAAAATGGCCGGGTGTGTGGCAGGCGCCTGTGGTCCCAGCTACTTGGGAGGTGGAGGCAAGAGACTCGCTTGAGCCCAGGAATTGGAGGTTGCTATGAGCTGTGATGCCACTGCACTCTATCCAGGGTGACAGCTTGAGGCTCTGTCTCAAAAAAAAAGAAACCATGTTACACTGATTGCTTTTGTTGGGTAAAGTCCCTCTTACAATCGTGTTTTGCCCCCAAAAGATGTGGCACACGCCAAGACCCCACCCCCTTTGCTCCTTCCCTCTCTCTGCTCTTCCTTTCAGGGAAGCAGATACTTTTTTTCTTTGAGATAGTCTCACTTTGTTGCCCTCAGTAGAGTGCAGTGGTGTCACAGCTCACAGCAACCCAAACTCATGGACTTAAGCAATTCTCTTGCCTCAGCCTCCCAGTAGCTGAGATTATAGGCACCTGCCACAATGCCCAGCTATTTTTAGAGACGAGGTCTCGCTCTGGCTTAGGCTAGTCTCAAAACGGTGATCTCAGGCAATCCACCTGCCTTGTCCCTCCCAGAGTGCTAGGAATACAAGCTTGAGCCACCATGCCTGGTCAGGGATTTGAGAAGTTCCTTCTGTCTTGACGCTTACATTACACGGAATAAATTCTTTCTCTGCCATAAACCATGCTGTCTCTGGGTTTCAGCTTCCTCTGGGCAGCAGGCAGATGAACCTGGCTGGGTGACAACAATCAGCCTTCCAGAGGAGCCAGAGGCAGGCGTCTCAATCCCACCAGGAACTGCTGCCAGAGCAGCTCCTGCAAGTTAAATGGTCTTTAAACCACCAAAATGGCCCCATGAAGCACAGATTCAATACCAGCTGTGTGCCTGGCCAGTACCTTCAGAGAAGGCTGCAGAAACCTTAGAAACCAAGACACTCCTTGTTCTGCCTTCATTCAACAACCATTGCCCAGTCGAGGGAAGTGGGTTCTTTCCCCCAGGAAGGGACCCACAGGGTCTGCGCTCACTAAAAGGTTGTGGAAGAGTAGGACCAGCCTTGGTCTCTGACCACCAGGGTATAAATGCTGTTCCAGCTGGTGGGAGACCCATGACAGAGGCCTTTTGCTCATTTAGGGGACACTTCACAATGAGCTGGCTAGCTGCTGGGGGCATCAGGGCATTGGGAGAAATCCCAGAGCAGAGGCTAAGGGCCAACGGGGTATGAACCCAGACACAAGGTTCTCTGAGGTGGCCTTAGCATTTTCTTCCTGCCTTAAAATCTGACTGGGCCCTTAACAGGTGCATTAGTTATGTGGCTGCATTACAAATAGGCTCAGAACTAAGCTATCTTAAAAAACAACAAATACTTACTATGTCCCACACTACCTGGGGTCCCCACCGTCCTGCTGAGCCCCCGCCCTCCACAGAGCTACACTGGCTCTATCAATCCCACCAAGACCGCCATTAATCAGCAGTGATAAATGCTCATGTTAATTAACTTAATGGCTTTAACCATGGCAGTGACTCTGCATCTCAGAAGTGGCGGTTCCAGGTTCCATATAAAAATTGCAATATTAAATTTCCTCTGTGGTATTTATGTTAAACTTTCCCTTTTCTGAACAAAGCAGAGCTTCTGTTAGAACATTCTGAGGGGATGCTTAGAGCCCCACACCCCAGGCTTCATGAAGGAAATAGGAGGGAATGGCTTGGCGCCTGTGGCTCAAGCGGCTAAGACGCCAGCCACATACACCTGAGCTGGCAGGTTCAAATCCAGCCTGGGCCCGCCAAACAACAATGACGGCCGCAACCAAAAACATATAGCCAGGCATTGTGGGGGGAGCCTGTTGGAAGGCTCTTGGGAGGTGGAGGCAGGAGAATCGCTTGAGCCCAAGAGTTGGAGGTTGCTGTGAGCTGTGATGCTACAGCACTCTACCCAGGGTGACAGCTTGAGGCTTTGTCTCAAAAAAAAAAAAGGAAATGAGAGGGAAGGGAGCACTCAGGTCCCAGGGCCCTGTAGGGCTCTCCCTACAGCTCCCCCTGCATTCTGACTTGGCCAGCAGGATTCAGGCTGTAAAGAAGAAAAACCAATCCCACACTGCTGTCAGGATAAGAAACAGCATTTTCCTGTTAAAATCAGAGCCAGGGCCCACCTAGGCCAGGCCCTTCCAGAAGCCAGAGTCCACTCCCTGCCTAGCCGACTGGGTGTCAGTGGGTGGCCCTCCCCACTTACGTGTCAGAATCAAGCGAGAAGGCCGCCGGAGGGCTAGGCAGACGGGGCGATGTCACTGCCCTGTAGTGGTTGTCAGCAGATTGGTGCTACCAAGGGAGCAGTGACGACAGGACAGGACAGTGGAAAGACAGGAGATGATGCCGCCTGGCCTCAACTCACCTCAGTGCTCTGGGGTCACTCAAGGCAGCACCCACAGAGCAGCGTTGGGGAGCCCCCGACTCAGAGCACAGCTGACCTCAGCTAATCCAGCTGATGCGTTTTCAGCATTGGGGATTTTGCACAAGGTTCCTTAGTGTGCCTGCCTTGGGGGCCCCTTCCCATGCTCCCACATCCTCTGTCCTGGAGAGACTCTGGCTTCACGAGGGGCCTGGCCCAGTCCCCACCCTCTACCGAGGAGGCAGCTGTGGTCTCTGGACAATCTCTGTCCAGGAAGCAGTTACTCCTGGCAGCCTGAGCAGAGAGCAGTGCCCCGTAGTGGCCGTGATGTCCTGGCTGTGAGCCGGGAAGCCTGGCTCTTGAGTATGGAAGGCACGTCCTGTGTGTGGTGTGCTCCCAGCCACTCAGGCCTGCTGCAGAGCGACCACTGCTCCAAGATCAACCGGCTTTGTTGAGTGTCAGGACGCACCCTGGCGACAGATGGATGCTCGCCTTCGAGCTTCTGTGCTCAGCGCACAGCACAAAGGAGCCGGGGATGTTTTTAATATCACACACTTGCCTCAGGGCTTGTTTTAAATCCCCATTTACCAAGGGCTCCAGCTTTTTATCAGTCAAACGCCTTAAGCACTTTGTCAACTTGGACATCTGGCCACACATTTAAAAAATTTTATTTGCTAAAATATTTAGTAGTGGAGGAGTTAGCTGGAGACTTGGGCAGCCAGGCAGAGGCTCACACCCGGGCTCTCCAGCAAAGGGCCCAAAGGCCATGCTGGCCCAAGGCTCAGCTAACTCCAGCCCCAGGATGGAAGAGCGGGTTCAGGCAGCAGCAAAGTCCAGACACTGGGCTGCAGGAGGGCCTCCTCCACAGAGGTCAGAATTTGATCAGTTCAGGGACAGCACGGACACCTTCCAAACCATCAGCAACAAAAGGGGGTGTTGTGAACTCAGAATACAGTCTCAACTGAACGCCGGCCCCACAAAGAAAGCTTCCGTGTGCAATCCACAGCCACTCTGATGTGAGGCTCAATGCCCTGCAGTTGCTAAAGGGCAGAGTCAGGCCCCGTCCACATCCCTGCTGAGTGGACAGACACAAGGCTTATCCCTACAATGGAACGTCACGGGGTCACACTAGGAAACACTGGTTCACGTAACAGCAGGGATGGACAGGAGAGACCAGACACAAAACGTCACATAAGTTGTGTTTCCATTGTTAGGAAGTGTGTGGAGTGAGCAAAGCCACAGGGTGGGGACATGGAGAGAGACTGCCCATGGGGACAGGGCATGTTTGTGGCAAGTGAAACAGTTCTAGAAGTGATGGTAGTAATGTGTCCAGCACTATCAGTGAGCCTGACCCTGCTGAACTGCATGCTTCCCAGCCACTGAAAGGGTCAACTTTACCTTCTGTGTATGTGACTGCGTCTTCCAGTCACAAAGGAGAGGTGGTGCTGATACCAGTGGTGACAGCCTCAGTTCTGACTGGTTCTAGGGTGTGCCCAGCACGCTATCTGTGAGGACACAGTGGTGGCCACGTCCACCTGGCCTCGCCAGGCAAAATTCATTTGAGAGTGACCAGATACTGCAGCCTGTGAAGAAGGAAGGCTTCCTGGAGCAGGTGACACTTAGGGACATCCAGGCAGGGAGGCACATGAGCAGGGCCCTGATGTAGCTGTGTGGAGCTCAGGAGGGGAGCAGGGCACTGGAAACAGTGCCAAGTGCCCTGGCTGGAGCAGAGGTCTGGGGCCTTTGCCCTGAGCAAGTACAGTGGGTCACCACTGGAAGAAGAGGAATTACCCCTTGTCCCTGTGATTGAAAACCGTCTGGTGAGCCCAGCCCCATAGACATCCCTGTCTGAGACTCACAATGAGGCCATCTGCCCACCTGGTGCCCCAGGCCCCTCCCCAGTAAGGTGCTGAGGCTCAGAGGACACACTCTCTGGTCAAGGTCCTAAAGCACCCAGCAGCCAGGGGACTCTCTGCAGTGTCCAGCCCAGAGCCCATCCTGGCTGCAGCAAGTTGCCGACTTCAGCAAGGCATTTGCCCTCGAGGACCCCAGGGAGGATCAAAGAGCCCTGAGATCTGGCTCTGAAGAGCTGCTGTGCCTGGGTCCAGGTGTCACCGAGGATAGGGAAGAGGTGCCCCCACCCCGCCCCTGCTCCTCAGCCCCCTCTTGGGAATAGCTGGGGCTGCCTATGTGACCTGTCTGGGCATAGCCAGCTCATGGCCCAGCAGCGCAAAGTGGGCCTCAGACAGCAGCCTCCTGCCCGACTGGAGCTCTGGGGGCCAACTCCAGAATGAAGGAACCGTAAGCTGGATTTATCTCTGCCCATCAACAACGCCTGAGCCAGGAGCCAGGGAGGACAAGAGTTACAGCTGGTGCAACGGTCCTGGGGACAGTGACTGTGGGCTATGGTAGTAGGCAGGCAGGGCAGGGAAGGTGACATATGTTTGAGGGCCAAAACATGTGACCTTCGGGCTCCTGGTCAGCCCAGGATTCTGCCCCAGGTCAGAGAACAAGGGACTTTCCTCAGGCCACACCTAAGCTCATGGGCCCTTGGGCTCCTAGCTCTGGGGTCCAACAGAGAAGGACATCCAGCCCCAGGCTGCACCACCATCAGAGGAGCCCCATGGAACCCTGAGCAGATGATGGGCATATGGAGGGTTGGGTTGGGCCTGGGGGCAGGGCGTCCTCTGCCTTGTGGGACCTGTGGTCTGGCATCTGTGGCCTGGTACAGAAACCCCTGGGAGGAGGTGAGAGGTTGGAGGAGCCTGGAGGAAATGGCCACCTTGGGTTCCTTCCCTGGCTACAGGACCCATCCAGAGTCCCCACACCAAGGCCTTGGACATCCTGGCCTCTGGCCCCCGTCTTGGGCCTGAAGGTCCCTGCCCTGGGTTCAGTGATCTTGGTCCTGCCCTGTGGGCCTATGCACCGCAGACTTCTCAGCATTTCCCCACCACACAGGCTGGTTCCTGCCTGTTTTCTGAGCTGGGCAAGCCTGAGTCTGTGGGATGCCTGGACCCCCCAGCACTACAGACAGGCCAGAGCTAAGGGGAACCCAGCAAGGACCCAGAGGGACAGATACAGGGACGTAACCAGGCTGGAGGTGGCTGCCAGGGGCCTCCTGAGCTGCTCTCCAGGGGAGACACACACAGAGGGCCACCTGGGGACTGCAGAGGCTGCCCCCCAGAAGCTACCAGCTGCTGACATGGGCCCTGCTCACCACAAACTTCCTCAAAGGGACTGTTTGTTCTCTCAAGGAGACAGGCGCGCCCTCCCTGCTCCTCAGAAGAGCTGTCATGTCCCGCAAAGGCACCTGTCAACATGAATCACTCGCCTGGAGCCTGCCAATTACTCTGGCCCCTTGCATTCTTCCTGTGGTCTGCCTTGCATTCATCACTGGCATCCAAGTGAGCTCCTGCCTGGCATCGCCCGACGGCTGTGTCCTGCTGCCCATGCCACCCCTGAGGTGGCTGTGTCCTGCTGCCCCTGTTGTCCCCAGGGACCAGAGGGCCTGGGCCCACGGCCCCCTCCACACATGCTGCATGGACCCAAGCTGTGGTCTGGGTTCTGTTGTTTCCTTTGCCTTTAGATGTTCAGCAGCATGAATATTCTTATTTTTTATTTAAAACTAATTTGGAGTTCTCACTCTCCAAGGGGCTTCTAATCACCAAAAAGTGCCTGAGGCAAAAGCTGACTGACAGGCGCGGTGGCCACTTCTGAAGAGCAAATTGGCCATTGGCGGCACCATGTACAAAGGGAAATGCTAAGTGCTTATTATTTATGAGCTATTAAGGAGAATGCTATTAGCGTCTGCTTCCCACATGGGCAAAAACACCTGTCAGACATCAGGAAACTGTAAAACAGAGCACACTTAGTAGTTACTTTGTTTAAGAAGTCATTAGAATTGAATGTCACCTAAAACTTGAGAAAACATTTATTCTCCACCCACTTTGAATCTTGCCCAGTGAGCAAACGAAGACAGAACTTTTTCTGCCAGGAACAAACACATGTGTCTTCTACACAGGGAGGTGGCGGACACTCCCAGGGCAGGGCTGCTGGACTGAACAGGACACAGCCATATACAGCCACTACAGGCTGTATCCAGGGCCTTTCCTCCGCTCTCCATTTTTGGGCAAATAAACTGAGTCCTCACACAGGCTCTGGAGGACACCTGTCCAGTAGGGTGGGCAGGACTGACCTATCTGTCTCCACCCACCACACATGTGGCCTAAGGGTAGGTGGGGGAGCCTCTGCCTACCAGGAGGCAGCTGCAGCCCTCACTCTGCTCACTCCAAAGCTGCCCAGAAGCCACCAATTAGAGACAATTCTGGAGATGGCTTAGAACATGGTCCATAGCCCAGGATGGGGTCCACACAGCAAGTGGGAGCGCTGACTAGGGCCAGAGGAGACCCAGGCCCGCTCAGCAAGGATGGCCACATTGGAAGGTGGGGAAAACTGCCTGCCGTCTCCCAGGCTTATGCTTCGACCAACCAAGAGAAGAGCCAGGACAGTGCTAGCTGCTATGGTCACTGCACACTGGACACAATCCAGAGTGTGGAAGACCAGCTTGGGGCTTCACTGGGGCAGAGCCCACCTTCACCTCAGCCCCACTGAACAGAGCGAAAGGGAGGATGCAGCCAGGTGGATCTGCACCAGTGACCCCACGGGACATGGGAAGGACCGGCCAGATGTCACATGGTGGGGCATAGCAATCAGCACCACTTACAAGCTCCCGTTAGGGCCTGTGACTTGGCTGTGCTGACCACTGCTCCTGGCCCAGACTTGTAGGTGTTATTTCCCCTGGGCCTGGCTCAAGAGTCACATTCATCATCCACTAAAGACTGATGGCAGAATGGCTCTTCTGGACAGTTGACTAGAAAGCCTAGAGTGGTCAGAATGGAAGCCCCAAGAGAGACTGAATGAGACAGTTGCAAATTCTGGCAGGACAAGTAATCCAGCCTTGTTGTAAAATTTTCACACGAAAAAAATTAACCCTGGTGAAAATCATCTGAACCAATTAAACATGAAAATGGACGCTGTTGGCTGATCCAAAGGGCTCATGCCTGTAATCCCAGCCCTCTGAGAGGCCGAGGCAGGTGGATTCCTTGAGCTCAGGAGTCCGAAACCAGACTGAGCAAGAGCGAGATCCCATCCCTACTAAAAATAGAAAAACTAGCTGGGAGTCATGGCGGGTGCCTGTAGTCCCAGTTAACTGAGAGGCTGAGGCAGGAAGATCACTTGAGCCTAGGACTTTGAGGTTGCTGTGAGCTCTGATGACACCACGGCACTCTACCCAGGGTGACAGAGTGAGACTCTGTCTCAGAAAAAGAAAAAAAGAAAATGGACAAGGTTGAAAGTTGTATGTAGCCATCTCGAGTGATGAGACCAGGAAAAGCCGCCAGGATCTTGCTTTGGTGGAATTCTGCTGCAAGCACAGAGACAGACTGTCCCAGGCCAAGTGCAGGGTGGCGCTGTGTGCAGGTCAGCTGTCTGGAGCAAAAAGGAGGGGAGGGCAGAAAAATAGCCCAATGTGGGCGCAGTTCTCCTGCTCTGGAAACTCAGGGCCAGAGAGAAAAACCAGTATGTTTAGGAAACACTCCAGGCCCTGGGCCCACTGCCCAGCCAGGCTGGAAGGGTATTTCCTCATCCCCAAAGGGGGTCTCTTAGGTCAACTACTGTATTCCACTTTCTCACAGAGAAGGTGCTTTTCACTCATCATCCAAAACTGTGGAAAGAACAAAACCCAGAGCTAGGCCAGAGGGAAGACGCCCATCCCGCCATGCCCCAACTCAGGACTTAGAGCCATCCTCCCCATCCTCCTCCCACAGACCAGGACTGCCCTCTTAGTCTCAAGGTGGGGCAGCAGGCCTGGCCCCCTCTCATAACTCTTCTGAGGTATTTCGGGCCCTTGGGCCCCTCCCAGGGCTGCCACCTGCCGGGCCTACACCTAACCTGGACCCCCAGGCCCCCAGCACTGTGAGTGGAGTGAGGGCTTCCACGTGACCCACACACTGACGCTCGACTTTCATGGTTGAGGTGACATTCACGCGACACAAAGTCAGTCATTTTGTTTTATTTTATTTTATTTATTCTTTTTTTTGAGACAGAGTCAAACTCTGTCACCCTGGGTAGAGTACTGTGGCGTCATCATAGTTCACAGCAGCCTCACACTCCTGGGCTCAAGCAATCCTCCCGCCTCGGCCTCCCAGAGATCACAGGCATGAGCCACTGCACCCAGCCAAAGTCAGTCATTGTAGAAAGAAGGATTTGGTGATGTTCCCCACCTTCACAGTGTTGCGCAGCCACCGCCCCGTCCAGTTCCCACACACCTTCCTCATCCCAGGAGCCCCTGCCCAGTGTGGACACGCTGGCTCTGGACACTGCTAACTGTGTGTCTGGCTTCTGTCCTAAGCACAGGCCCATCCTCATGTGGGAGCTTCACCCCCTCTAGACTGCGGGATGTTCCCTCCTGTGGACCTGTCAACTCTGTTGTCCATTTACTGATGGACCCTGAGCTGCTCCCACCCTCTGGCTGCTCTGAGCAGCTGTGTGCTGCCTCCTCTCAAGTCCTCGTTTTCATTCTGGGGCGTGGGGCGGGGGTGTGTGACTGGGTCATGGGGTAGCTCCACATTTAACCTTTTGAGGAGCTGCCAGGAGGTTTTCCAAGGCAGCACCGTTTTATACTCCTATCAATGTGTCTCAGCATTTCAGTTTCTGCATGCCCTTGCCCACAGTGTTATTATCTGACTTTTTTTTTTTTTTGTCTTTTCTTTTTAAGATAGGGTCTTGCTCTGTTACCCTTGGTGCTGTGGAGTCATAGCTCGTAGCAACCTCAGATACCTGGGCTCAAGACATCCTCCTGCCTCAGCCTTTGAAATAGCTGGGACTACAGGTACCCAGCACACCTGGCTAGTTTTTAGTAGAGATGGGATCTTGCTCTGGCTCAGGTTGGTCTCCAACTCCCAACCTCAACTGGTCCACCCACCTTGGCCTCCCAGAGTGCTGGTTCTACAGGTGCAAACACCTGTCTGGCTTCCCTGACTTTCTTGTCGTAGCCATCCTGGATGGTTTTCTATCGTGCTTATAATCAACACGCAGTCATTGCATGTGTCACACGTGGTTCAGCGCACTGTTTCCCAGTTGTATCTGCTGTGTGATGGCAGCTCAGGGGCAGCAGATCCATCACCTTGTCTGTCGTTTCCTCGTGGTGAGAACGTTCTCCCTGCTTCCTCCCAGCTGTCACCCACGCGTCACTGACCTGCACTTCCCTGCCTGACAGTGTAGAGCAGGTCCTAGGGCCTGGGTGCCCCTGGGCTTCATGCGTCTGACTGCCCAGTGGCCGGGATGTTTATGGGGTACTGTCCGTTGGTAAGTTGTGCCTGCACTGTCGGTCTCCTAAGCCTGGTTTGGCATTTCTCTCCCTTGTAACACACTGAGACTCCAGCCTGCTACACACAGTGTAGGGCTGAGGTCTTGGTTTGCATTTCTTTCCTCTGTAACACACTGAGACCCCAGACTGCAACTATGAAGTGTGGGACTGGGGTCTTGCCTTTGGCCAGGCCCCTGGGGATTGCCCTGAAATGGAGATTTGCCAGGGAAGGTCCTGGGCACACCACCTAGGGGGTGAGGCAGGCAGGGAGAAGATGGGGCCCAACACAGCCACAGCAGAAGCTCTATGGCCCCAGGGGCACTGAAGTCACGATGGCTTTCAATGGTCCAGGTGAGGCTAAGGGCTGAGGAATTTGTCCCCCTCAGCTGACAAGGCATCACACCTGCTGGGCACAGTCTGGGGGGACGCCCCCCATCTCTGCTGCTTGAGGGAGTCTCCTATGTTTCCCAGGACCCTGGGTTCGAGGCAACAGGGTGTGGGGGCTGCACAGTGTCCCCCCAAATCACAGGTTGAATTGTAAACCCCTGCACATCAGAAGCACCCAGCCTCATCTGACTTCTTGATTCCAGCTACACTAAGTGCTTGAAGCAGCATCTCATGGAGACAGATGCATAAACCTCACCAACAAACAGGGTCTCCAAGGAGGTGAGCAAAGCAACCTGAGGTCATTGGGGGGCCCTGATCCACTTGATGTGACCAGTGTCCTCCCAGCTGGTGTCACCATGTCACAGCATCAGAGGGGACTGCACAGCACCATCAGGCCCACCCCACCACCCCCTGGGCTTGTGCCCATGGAAGCTCCTAATTCTTTTTTCTTTTCTTTTTTTTTTTTTTTTTTTGTAGAGATAGAGGCTCACTTTGTCACCCTCGGTAGAGTGCCCTGGCGTCACACAGCTTATAGCAACTTCCAACTCCTGGGCTTAGGCGATTCTCTTGCCTCAGCCTCCCAAGTAGCTGGGACCACAGGCACCCTCCACGACACCCGGCTATTTTTTTGTTGCAGTTTGGCCAGGGCCGGGTTTGAACCTGCCACCCTTGGTATATGGGGCTGGCACCCTACCCACGGAGCCACAGGCGCCTCCCGAAGCTCCTAATTCTTTTCATGGAAAATGATTTTACAGTACCAGGGCTCGGAAGCACCCACAGCAGCCCTGCTTGGGGCAGGTATCAGGGTGTGGAGCCATGTGGGTGGATGCCCTGCAGGTGGGGGTGCCATGGGCGTTGTCCCTGTCTACCAGGCCCCCACTTCTCAGGGGCACAGGAGAAAATAGGAAAACCCATTCCAGCCTGAGCTCCAGCTAAAGGTTCTCCAAGCAGAGGGGGGAGGGAAAATGTGAACCACTCCCGGGTTTGGAGAGTGGTAATTCATGTTAAGTGCATTAAATGATTTAAATGGACAGGCTGTATTTCATGTCACACATCTCTGGCATTTTTAGTGCATCTCAGTTGTTTTGTCCTTGGCAATGACACTTTAGCTAAAGACTTTTTCCGAGGTCTGGTTACCCAGTTTGGCAAAGGCGAGAGACTATTTTGGGGAGACGGATAGGGAGTCTCCCTGAGCAATAGCCATCACAAAATGGACAGGCACAGAGCTGCTGGGCACCCTGCAAGGCAGTGCTGACCAGGAGGGGCTACCCCACCCGGCACCTGGCATCCCCACAGCCCAGCGCCCTGTGCTTCCAAAGGTCATCCTGGGCCCTCTCCCTCCTATCACCTGCTTGGCCACCTTCCCCCCCCACACCCTGGATCTGCACACCCTTTTCCTTCTCTACCTGCCTGGCACCAGTGGAGCCTCCACTCAAATTTACGTGATTTCCTATCAGTGACTGTGTTTTTTTGTTTGTTTTTTGTCGTTGTTGTTGTTTTTGCAGTTTTGGGCCGGGGCTGGATTTGAACCCACCACCTCCAGTATATGGGGCCGGTGCCATACTCCTCTGAGCCACAGGCGCCACCCCAGTGACTATGTTCTTGCTGATGGTTTCTAAGGGTCAGAAACCTAGAGAAGGCTCAGTTGGGTGGTTCTTTGAGTCTCTCATGCACTTATTCTGGTGGCCTGGAACTGGTGCAACTGGGGATTAAGGGGATCCTCCCTCGTGCATCCTGGGCCTCCCCGTGTATCTCTCTCATGGGCTGATTAGGCTTCCTCACAGTGTGGCAGCTGGGTTGCCAGGAGAGGGCTCAGACTTCACCCACCAGAACAAGCCTCAGCACCCTACCCAAATGCCCTCACCTCGGGGTGCAAAGGGCCCACCCCGCTGTGCTGAGACCATCAGGCCCTGGAGTGTCCACAGCCCCCTGTGGGGAAGAGAGTCCCAGGGTGCTCCAGGTTCTGTGTATTTCCAAGGAGCAGAAAAGTGGGGGCAGGGACATGAGGGCCTGGATCCCTGGGCAAGGTTCTCCTGTGTCTCCTGTAGTCAATGCCCTCTACCAGGGAGACCCGGGCCAGGCCTTGGCTGGGATAGGGGGCAGGAGGCGTGAAGGGGACCCTTTCCAGTGTGGGCCCCTCCCTGGCCACACCAAGGCCACTGGCGGGATGGTGCAGCGGGTGTGTGTGCAGGAGCCACCCTGCCTGGTGGAGCGCCCTGTCCACACAGGAGGACATGAACTTTTGGATCTGTTTGCATGTGCGGTGGTCACGTGGGCATGTAAATGACTGTCAATCCACGGAGGAGTGTGTGTAACCCTGTGAGAGTTTAGCGTGTGTGAGTGTGAGTGTATTTAAGTGTGCTCTGCCTGAGACAGAGAGGCAGAGTGAGCTGAGAAGGGGTGAGTGTTGAGGACTGTTTGGTCAGAGGCAGGGATGCCAGGGAAGGACCCTGAGGTGCTGGACTACAGGGACTGGCCATGGGCCAGGCTGATGGTGACAGGAGGGCTAGTGACAGGAAGTTCTTCCCACTGGCCAAGGAGATATTCTTCAAGTAGTGGACAGCATGGTCACCTGCTCCCAGGCCATGGGGTGGCGTCATGGGAGGACCCAGCCTGGGCCTGGGGAGTGGCCTTGTCTGTCAGGGCAGCCACTGGGGGCCTGGTCTTCCCCCAGGGCCAGCTTAACTGCCAGTGGATTGGGCTGTGTTCTGTCTCTCTGCCACTGACCCTCCCCAGAAGCTGAGGTGAGGAGAGGCCTGCCTTGAAGGGCCAGCAGCTGATGCTTTCCTGTCTGTTGCCAGGTGCTGGCCACCCTGCTGCCCACTCTGGGACAGCACAAACCACACCGGTCCTCCCTCCTTCCTCAAGGCCCAGCTCCCAGTCCCAAGCACAGCCAGAGATGCAGGGCCCTTGGCTTCCCCACCTGTGGCCTTCCAGTCGGGTCCCCTCCACACTGGCCTGTGACCCCAGGTGGCCCCCAGGTCATCAGCCAGACTCCAAGAGAGATTGGCCGGGGATGAGCTAGAAGGCAGTGGAGTCTCTGTGTGGGTAGACACGGGTGCAGCCCCCTCCCCTGCACCTGCACCAGCCTCATCATCATTGAGAGCTGGGAGCATCTTTTGTATTCCAGAGGCCAAAGGGCCGAACCTGCCTCTAATTAAAATGCACGGTCCTTTAATTACAGCCCCCATAACACATGAAGGGCATCGCTGAAATACGATGTGTGACACAGCCATTACCCTGCTGTTAATTACTAATTAATGAAGCTATTTCAATTAATAGCTTTCCCACTGTGGCTCCCCCTCGGACAGGCCCCGAGCTGGGCCCCAGCGCAGACAGCTCCACACCAGCTACCCAGATGCTGTACCTTCAGGCCTGGCTGAGGCACTTTTCATTTAAACACAATAAAATAAATCCCCATCAAGAGTATATTTCCAACTCAAGATGGTCCTTCCTACCAGTGGAGGAGGAGGGGCACCAGCCAATCACCGTCCAGATCATCCTTGCACGTCCCAGTCGGCAGGCTGCAACAGGGGGACAGACGTCTGGGAGCCCCCAGGGGCAAGTGAATGAAGGACATGGGCTAGAAGTGGAGGCAGGCGGCTGGAGGTAAGCCAGGGTGTTAACATCCTAGTCAGGAATACCGGAAATCTCAGGGAAGGAATGATGGAAGTGACCCTTATGGCGACAGAAGGGACGACCTGCGAGGAGCAGGAGAATGGCTGGTAGAGGCATCAGGAGAGCCCAGCCACAGAGGGCTCAGGGCACAGAGACATACTCCACGGTTCCACCTTCTCCAGCCTGAATATCATAAGACCAGGAGGGATTGTGACAACCACCGGCAGAGTGGGGCGGGGACTACAGCCTCCAGACCACCATGGTCAGCCCTGACGAGTGGGAGGTTGGCCTCCCTGTGTCCTGGGGGCCAAGGCTTTTCTACAGATGAAGGACTGTCCTCCTGGGTGCTGGAAGGATGGCTACCCCTGCACAGCCCCCCACCTGAGCCCGGTGCCCTCTGCAGCACCCCCATGCTGAGCCCTGGGATCTGAGGCAAAGGCCTGGAGCCAGTTCTTGGCTCCATCATCTTCTCATTAAAGGCAGAGACAGAACATGCTGCGTGTTGAAGTCTATGGCCTGTGGGAGGAGCATGCTGCCAAGGGAAGTGGGGGGACGCACAGGCCTAGCCTCCTCCTAGGTCCCTCCTCCCCACCAACTGGACATGACTTTTCCCCGACACCCATGCTGTTCTTTCTGCTGGGAGCATCATCCTTCTAGCCTAGTCCCTTCTCAGGAGCAGATTGGCCCTGCACCTCCCCACACTGTGGCCCAGGCTGCGGATAGCAGGGTGGACACAGCCCCACCCAGCAGCACCCTCTATTGGCCAGATGGAGAATGAGTGAGGCCAAGTCCCAAGGGTATGGGCTGCATGTGTTAAGATGGAGAGCTCAGTGCCACGAGGCTCCTGCCGCATGGAGAAGGGGGCAGAGAAGGCTCACTCACTCCCACAGCAGGCCTGCCCTGAACCTGCAGGGGACTGAGTTTCCGGGGCTGGACCTCGATCCCAGGCCCGGGGTGGTAGCACTTGAGCTGTGCCAGGAGCATGGCCAGGCTAGATATAAGGAGGCCACGCTTCCTGGTAACCAGGAGTCTTACCTTGCAGATTTCTTTGACCTAAACTGGGGAGAACGTAGGGAAAATTTGTGCTTAAATGGAAATGACACATGTCTTTGTGCAGTGCATGTGGAAGCTGTGCACTCTGGAAAGTTCTGTGGATACCGATGGTGACCTGCAGCCAGAACCCCCTGTTGGCTCCATTTTCACATTTATTTCAATATTCCAGACCCACAAATGTGTTTGCTCCCATGACTCTCCTCAGACCTGATTCTAATGCTTTATGATAAAATAATTTTTTCAAACAGTTCAACAGTTATTTAAATACAGCGTTGATATAATTTCCCCTGTGTGTATAGTTTCTTTTCTCTACACATACATCTTGCAAAATCTGGTCTCATTGATTCATGAGACCACCAGCTCCTCAGGGTATGGAAAGGGTGGTAGACAGGAGACCAGGAAGATGGGCCCTGCCCCGGGGGGCACCAGGGTGTCCACCTCCTCAGAATGTGTAGTCAGTCACCAGGGACCCACAGGAGGGATGGTGGGGGCCTGGGTCCCAGAGACGGCCAGGGGCCTCTAGCCTTCAAAAGCCCACCATCCAGCAGAAGTCTCAGCCTGGCTGAGGGAGAAGCAGAGACTCTGAGACCTTCTCTTGACTGGGGGTTCTTCTCAGTGGTTCCCCTGGGGACACTGGAGACATTTCTGACTGTCAGCAATGAGGAGGGTTGGGAGAGGGTGACATGGAGCAGGTGGGAGTGTGAGGACATCCCTGCAAAAGGTGGTCTGTTGCCCAGTTGAGCAACAGACCCTGCCAATAGACAGGCACTCCCAGAGGTAGGGGGTCGATGAGGACATCCTGCCAAGACCTAAAGGAATCTGCTAGAAAGATTCCGCCCAATGGCCACACAAAGCCAGTGACGAGGGAGATGGGAAAACTGAGGTTCAGAGGGCCAGCCTGGTCCTGACCCAGGCCCTCCATGGGTACTGACGTCTGCCGGGCTCCTCCTGCCCACACGTTGGGGCTCTGAGCAAGCCCCCATGATTTGCCATCTCTTCTGCTCACACGTCTCCAATGGGGCCCTTGATCCCCGGGGTTGCTGGTGCCGTGTCCTCAGAAGGTAGCTGGGTGGAAGCTACAGGTCCTCATGGGTGGGGCTCAGGTCTACCCTCTGGGCCTGTCCGAACACCAGGAAGGTGCACAGCCCCAGGTTGCTGACAATGGCCACTAGGTAGAACAGGCTGGTCCAGGAGCCCGTGGTCTCAATCAGGTAGCCACCCAGACACACACCCATGACACCTGGTGAGAGGTTTGGTGGGCTGAGCACTCAGCGAAGCTCAGGAAGAAGGGTTGAACTCAGGTATCCAAGCTACCAAGCCTCTCCCCAAGTGCATCTGGGTCTGGCAGACACCTCACGGAACCCTGAGGCACTTGGGGAGAGGGTAACGTCTTAGGCGCCCAGACTGTGGGATCTGCCTCCCATCTGAGGGTCAGGTGAAATAGCAACCCATGAGCCCCACCATTGGTGAAGACCAGCAGACACCTTGGAAGGCTGGCAGCCCCAGGATCCATGCCCTCTCCTGACACTGGGACCCCTTCTGAAGGGTACACAGTCCCATCCTGCATCCCTGAGGTGCTCGAACCCCCCAAGCAGCCCCAGGGCACAGAGGCCAGCTCCTCACCTGCCAAGGCCCCGGCTGTGTTGGCTACACCTGTGAACAGGTCAGAGGAGAGCATAAGGACACAGAGAAAGTCTCGGTGAGTGCCCAGGGCCCACCTGCCAGAGGCAGCCCTCCCAGCACAGGGATGGCAAGGCTGGGCTGAGCCATGTTCCTCACCAAACAGGAAGCCAGCACAGGAAGGGGCCAAGTCCTGGATGTTCACAGAAATGCCGCTGCCAGAACAGAAAAGAGGGATGAGTGGCCATGGCCAGCTACTACCACTAAGGGAGTGGCCAGTGACCTGCGCCCAAGACCATTGAGAAGTACAAAGGCTAGCAGAGTCATGAGAAGGGGGGCGAGGAGACCCCAAGGTGCCACTGCCCCCACCAGGTCTGCCCCAAGATGGACCCAGCCCAGGAAGGGGGCTGGGATAGAGAGGTGGCAGCAACCCACATGCCTCACTCACTGCTCTCTGAGCTGAACTGCTGGTGCCATGCAGCCTGGGAAGAGGGAGGGTGACAGAGTGGCCTGGTGGTGACCTCCCCTCCTGACCTTCCCCAGACAGAGGTCCTTCTTGTTTTCCAGAATGTCTGGACACCCACACCAGCCAGGCTGGACAGTCTTTGCTTCTATGACCATTCTGTGACCTGCCTGTCTTTCCCGGTCATGGGCTGGCTGAACTGGATGGCCAGTACAATGGTTCTGGTAGACAGGGCAGCCAGCCCTCACCTGTGGTTGAAAGTCTGAAGGCCGATGGAAGCTGATGCAAAGACCATGGACTTGAAGAAGCTCGAAGTGTGACCCAGACACAGAGCAAAGATGCTGGACAGGCCCAGGCCCATCACCTGCAGAGAGGACCCATAACAGCAAACACGGCCAGTAAGAGGCGCCTATCCCCAGCCCTGACCTGGGGTACCCTCCAGCAGCTGACCCAGGAATCTGGTGACTTGGGGAACTGGGAACAAAGCAGGCAGGACCTCCTACCTGCATGAACTTCCGCACCGTGACGGCTCTGTAACCTGATGGGAGGAGGCCACGGAAGGGTCCTATCAGCCCGCTGCCAACCCCTGTGTCCTCTGGAGTGGGTCCCACCCAGCATAGCTGCAGGGGGCAAGCAGGCCAGGATGGGGCAGCTCACGCTCAAGACGGGTGTCCCGCTGGGTGAAAAAAGTGAGCACACGAGAGTGCACACACACCAGGTGCCTCTACGTGCAGCAAAAGTGTTTCTAGTACAGGACAGCTACAAAGGCAGAGCAGACAGATGCACAGACAGGCCAGCAGTACCCACTTTCTCTGCCTCTCTCCAGATCTCTACTTTTCTACAGTGAGTGTGTTACTTTTGCAATTAGGAAAAATGCTGGCATTGAAGACCAGGTGCACGCATGCAGGGTGAGGGTGTGAGCACGTGAGTTTGTGCAGACAGCTGCAGGAAGACAGTCGCCAGGGTGGGGAGGGCAGTGCTCCAAGCCTGGGAACCTGCAGGGGGGCCCACAGGGCTTTGGGAGCCCCTGTACAAATATGACCTTGCCCGGTGCTTTACAGTTAGCTGTGCAGCATGTCAGGGGCTATGTCCCCAGTTGTGTGAGACCATGAGAAGAGGGCATTCTCTGCACCCAGCCCCCAGCCCCACTCTCCATCAGGGACACTGAGGCAGAGAGAATCAAGTGACGTCAGACCAGGACCTGGGAAGACCCACTCAGCTTGGCCCTTGGAGCTGTGACCCTTGTCCACAAACTGCAGCCACACCCCCAAGAGGGGACCGTCCCACCCCTGGATAGTGAGGTCCCCAGCTGCCCCCACCAGGGGCTCACCCTGACGGATGAGATGATCAGAGAGAAACCCGCTGAACACACTGGCCGGAATTGCCACCAACCAGGGCACCACGTTGAAGACCCAGCCCTGAGGGAGGACAGGGCCTCAGAGGGGCAGGGAACACCTGGGATAGGCCCACAGGCTGGGCACCCAGAGGCCCAGGTCCTCCTTGAGGACAGGCTACAGCCAAGCTGTGCCCACCCAGACCATCTCCCCAGCTGAGTGCCAGGGTCACTAGCGGCTGAATCTCTGTATTGCTCCCTGCATCCTGACAGGGCAGAGACAGGGGGTCTAGCCAGCCTGGGCATGCACAGCTCAGGAGGTCCTGGTCACCAGAGCCCAGAGGGTAGCAGGACAGCCTGAGGGTGGGGCCACGCCAGATGCAATTGACACCTGTCCCCATCCTGCTCCTGCCCGGCTGGCCAGGCCCATGCGGGGACTCTGACAGGGCAGCAGGGCCCAGCTGGGGACAGGTAAAGCTGCGACTTCATTTCTAGCTCCTGGGCATGATGAAGGCGTCCTAAGGCAATAAGAGCTAAGGTCCCTCCAGCACACCAGGGGTGGGAGTGCCCAGGGTGGCCAGTCCCATAACCTCAGGGCCCTCCCCCACCCCACCCGAGACTGGGCTGGGCTGACCCACCTTGGAGTGGGGGAAGGTTTCCTTAAAGAAGGTGGGCAGCCAGGAGAGGAGAGTGAAGAAGGAGCAGGCAGAGGACAGCTGCGCGAAGACGGCTGCCCTGTGGGGGAGGCAGTGGGTGACCTTTGCCCTGTGTACTCCCTGGGGCCGAGTCCCACCCTCTGAGACCTGCCCACTCACCAGACGGAAGGCTTTCGGAAGAGCTGTCTCCAGGGCACCTTGCAGTGCCTGGACACTAGCAGGCCTCGTGCCAGGATGCCCATGGCCAGCACGATATCTGAGGGATCGAGTGGTTTCAGAGTGACGGCCACCAGGCCAGCCACCCAGCATCTGGTTCAGGGGGAGCTCCAGGGACAGGCAGCCTGGCTCCTCCAAGGGCCATGCTCTAAACCAACCTCCCCAGGCCTCCTCCAGAGCTGGGCATCCCCAAGTCTCTTCTTCGCTCCTGCACCTGCCTTGTGGCTTTCGCCTGCAGGTCTCCCCAGGGGTCTGCCTGGGCCCCAGAGGAACTTCCCGACTGAACTGCACGACTGAACTGCACGTGGGGCTGAGTGCTTGGCACTAGGTGCTCTCTCCTCTGACTCCAGTCTAGCGGATTCTTTGGAGAAGGTCAGAGCCTCGGGGGTGGAGCAGCAGGAGGCCAGTGTGTGCCGGGACCAGCCTACCCAGCCTACCCGGCCTCTTACCTTTGTCATTCAGCAGGTACCTATGCACGCACCACACCCAGAGCAAGGTGAGGCCGCCCGAGAGGTAGAAGACGCTCGGCCAGCCGCACCACTCCAAGAGCACGGAGCCCACCGCCCCGGTCACCAGCGTCCTGTGGGGACAGGGAGGAGGGTGGCCAGGGCCTCCCCAGGCCAGCAGCACCCCCGGGATTGCCACCCTGGTGTGAGCTGGGCCCCCAGAAGGAAGGTGTTCCCATGGCCTTTAAGGTAGCCCCTCAGAGGCCCCAGGTACATTTTGTTTAGCTTTCAAGTAATTGGGGAGACTCTAGACACATGGGGCCAGGGTGGATTTTGGATTAGCCACATGTGGGTAGCTGCTGTGGGAGCAACACTGTTTTAATTTCTTGCTTCTTGGCCTTCAAGTAGGGTACGGTGGCTCACGCCTGTAATCCTGCATTCTGGGAGGCTGAGGCGGGTGGATAGCTTGAGCTCACGAGTTCTAGACCAGTCTGAGCAAAAGCGAGACCCACATCTCTACTAAAAAAGGAAAACTGGGGCAGTGCCTATGGCTCAAGGAGTAGGGTGCTGGCCCCATATACCGGAGGTGGTGGGTTCAAACCCAGCCCTGGCCAAAAACTGCAACAACAACAAAAACTAAATAAATAAAAATAAACCCAAAAAAACCTTAAAAAAAGAAAAAGAAAAACTGAGGCAAGAGGATCACTTGAGCCCAAGAGTCAGAGGTTGCTGTGAGCTAGGACGCCAAGCACTCTACCCAGGGCAATAGCTTGAGATTCTGTCTCAAACACACACACACACACACACATTCAAAACAACAAAAAAAAAAAATTGGCCTTTAGTTTGTCTGAGGATCCTTTTAAACTAAAGAAGGCAAGGAACAAGAAGAAAATGCTGACAGAGAGTACAGCGAAATGAAACCCCACACTTGCTTTCACTCCCTAGATCCTAGAGGGTCAACTTTCTAAAAGATTTCTAAGGGCAGAAAACACCACCAGAAACCACTTCTCCAGCTGCACCCCAGACACAGGACTGGGGAATCGCTCCCTTCATGGTGAAAAGGGAAAGGATGGAGGAGTGGCCTGGCCTAGAGGAGCTGGCCTCTCTCAGAGCCCCCATTTGCCCATCTACAGGGCAGACACAGCCCCGGCTCAGTCTCAGTGTCAGGACGGGCTTGGGGACAACAGCCTTCCTGTCCCTCTCAGCCCCACACCCCCACCTATCTGCTGCCCACTCACTCAGATGCCAGGCAGACTATAGGACACCAGACAAGACAGGACTTCAGAAAATAACAAACCACTCCTTAGCGGGGGCTACAAGTACATCCACTGGTTTACCCGAAATTCACCCTTCACTGGGTGACCTGCATTTTTATTTAGCATCATCCTACCCTACCCCTGCCCCGGCAGCCCCTACCCCACCCACAGGCACGCCTGCAGCCCTCTGAGCCTCAGCAATGGTAAAAGGAAGCCTGAGGGGTGGCCCGGAGCCTCTGCCAGCCATGCATGTGTCCACCCTATCACAGTGGGAAGCCCGTCCACCCAGAGCAAGACCTCAGATAGGCCCAGCATCCCGAGGGCCTAGAGCTGCTGAAGGGCAGGCACTGGGCACTTCGTGAAGGGTGGCCAGCCCCCTCTGGCGTCAAGCACAGGCTGCTTCCAGGCAGCAAAGGTGGGGGTAGCACTTGTCCCCCCAGCATAGATGAGTGGGGGTGAGAAGTGGCCACTGCCCCACCCAAGTGCCAAAGTCCCAGCCTGATATGGCAGGCCACCACCCAGAGAGGCAGAAACTCCACACAGAGAAACACTGCACAGGCCTTAAGCAGCAGAGCCAGAGCACCTGCTAGCCACCATCACCAACCCGTCCGCGTAGGATCATGCCATTCAGCTGGGTCCCACCAAGGCCACCCTCCGCAGGCTCCCTCTGAGGCTAGGACTTACCCAATCTGGGAGCCAGTGCCCACAGTGCTGTAGGTTAGGGCCCTCTGACTCTCCTGCACTTTTTGGGATAGCAGGCTAGTCAGGGCAGGGAAGTAAACCCCTACAGTGGGAGAGGACAGGGCTCTCAGGGTCCATCATGGGCCCTCCACTCAGGGCTGGACATCCAGATGTCCTTGTTCACCTCGCCCCTCCTGCCCAGGGCATACACTCCGTCTGGGGGAGGTGCACACAAGTGTGTCACCAGAACAGCAGTGAGAAGGGTCTGCTTCCAGCACATGCACACATGCACACTCGTGCGTTGCCCACCACCCGCACACAGCTCCTCACATAGCTCACACTCGACATGCATGCACACTTCTACCTGCATACCTGCTCAGTGCCCACACAGGAGCACTGTGCGCTCACCCTGCACATGTGGACTCACACACAGACACAGGGAAAGCTGTCTCCCCATGTGCTACACAAGAGCTTCTCAGGGAAAACTGTCTCCCCATGTGCTACATAAGAGCTTCTTCCTGCAGTTGCTCATTGACTGGGGGCCCCCAGCAGCCTAGAAGCTTGGCTGTCACCTGGCAGCCCCACACTCCCTCCATTCTGGGGGGCTCCAGAGCCCGGCCTGCAGGGGCTCTTTGGGGGCACCCACCTGGGGGCCTGAGGCTGCTGTGACAATAGGCGCTTGCCCCTGTAACTCACAACCTTGGGGCGCTGACCATATATGCCACCGTACATTGCCATTCATGCCGGACATGCGGGAAACATCTGCCTGGTTACTCAACAGTCATTTATGCATGGTGCTTATTAATGTGATTGTGGCCCAGGGAGCAGTTCCTGTCCCCTTGAGGCCTGCTGGGAGCTGTCCCAGAAACATGACAGCAACAGGTCTGGAGAAGGTGGTCCTCCTCGCTGACCGAGGACACTGCACACTAACACAGCAAGGTGCCCATCATCCCCACTGCAGGACCAGCTGCCCCGTAGATGGTGCTGGCTGTTATCCCACAGCCACCCTGGCAGCCACCAGCTCCCCGGAGCAGACTTTGGGAGGAGGGTGACATCTGATATCAGGCCAGACTGAAGAGTTTCTAGGAAGTAGAATGCCTGGTGGTTGTAGCACAAACATGCTGCCCCAGAGAGGAAGAGCAGTGGGCTAGCAGACAGCCCGCAAGGACCCTCAGGCTGCCCTCAAGGGTCTGGGGACCTCCTCAGCAGCAGCAGGGACGTGTGGACACACCCAGCCTGGCTCTAAGTAGCTACTATTTTCTTAACTGCATCAGCATTGGGACCCCGCTACCAGCAGTCCTATCCATAGACAACAGTGAGGCCACTGCAGCAGGGCTGTCTGTCTCCTCCTGGTGGCTGGCCCTGTGTTCATTCCCTTCTCCTCAGCTCCTCACAGGGACTGAGTGTCATCGGGGCCAGGACGAGCTGTGCTTGGGGAGGGGATGTGGGGACAGGCTCTGGGATGGGGCCCCTGATAAGCACTCAAACTTAAATTGTCACCTGTATTCCTGCACCCCTTCCTGAGGACTGCCAAGCTTGGGCTTCATGTGGCCCAGGTGATTCTGGGGTTCCTGTGTTTCTCAGGGGATGGCCCTGGACCATAAGAAGGGCCTCTCTGATGGGCAGACCTTTCCCTACGACACCTTTCTGGCCTAAAACCCCATGAGGAGAAGGGAGAGGGGAGCCAGGGTCCCCATATGCTCCAGGTGTGGCACAGAGGGAGACAGGGTCTAGGAAGCCAAGCCCCAGCCCCTGGTGCCAGTTCAGGAAGAAGGGCAAGGCCTTGAGAAGGGGTCTGATGCTGTATCTCTAGGGGACTGCGGCCAAGCAGGGACCCCTGCTTCTTCCTCTGGCAGTTAAGCTGTCCCAGGGCCTGGTCCCATGCATGGCCTGCACAGGACACAGCAGGTCCCTCTTAGCCTCTGACCATGTTAGTGCCAGGAGGCAAGTTTACCATGTGGTGTCCCATCTGATTCTATGTGTCACTGCAGAGATCAGGTGCCTAGAGAACGTGTACACAGGCACACACACACACGCACACCCTGTCCACCCTGCCTGGCCCTGAGAGCTGAGGGGCAGCAGCCTGAGGGCAGCACCCGAGGCCCCTCACCTTGGAGCAGGCCCGTGAGGACACGAGACAAAGTCACAGAGATGAGGTGGGCACTTCCCAGGTGCGAGAGCAGGGGTGTGGCAGCTGTGATGGAGCCCCAGGCAGAGGCTGACAGCATGATGACCTTCTCACCTCCAATCCTGGAGGGGAGGCACAGGGAGGTTAGGGTTAGGGCTAGGTCTCACCCTCGCCAGCCTTCCTGGCCTCCCCTCTGCAGGCCCCTCCCATGGCTCTCAGGGCTGGCCACCCCCTCTGTTGCCCCAAAGACCATGCTGGACCTGGTCTCTCCCCTCCCACTCCCGTCTTGCTTCCCAAATTAATTTACCAAGGCCCCTGTTCAGGAGCTGGCCCACTGCCCCTGGGCCCACATGGGGCAGAACCCCATGGAGCCAGCCCATTGTGGGGCAGTTACCGGTCCCCGAGGTGGCCACCCATGACCTGTGTCAGGCAGTAGCCCCAGAAGAAGCTGCTCAGAACAATGCCGGCCTCCTTCTTGTTCCAGCCAAAGTCCTGGCTCATGGCCACGGTGCAGATGGGCGCACTCACGCGGGTGCAGTAAAGCAGGCAGGTGCCCAGCAGCAGGGCCACCATCCATGCCTGGCACTCAGGCCTGTGGGAGAGGAGAAGCTCAGGCCCTGGGGCTGGGCAACCTGGCTGCTCTGAGTGTGTCACCAGGAGGTGTTCCTGAGTGCAGAGAGATAGTCACTCAAGTCCCAGGATGTGAATGGGGCAGCCAAGCTTTAAACATCCGAACACACTTACGACTGACCCCCTCTGGTGGTGGCAGTACAGTAGGTTAGTGCCAGGGACACCAAAGGCCACACATGCTTTGTGCCCCGTCCCCAGCTTCCCTCAGACCCCCAGGGCTCAGGAAGGTGGCATGTGTCCACCGGGCTGAGATCTTGGGGCAGGGACACTATGCTGGGCAGAGGGCTCCAGATGCATCAGGGCAGAGGCAGAGTGCGTGGTCCTGGAGGCCAGCGGTTGGTGGCTGGGAGGAGTTGGGGCTCCAGACCCTGCACAAGCTGACTGAAGTGGGCAAGAGGATAGGAGACTGAGTTCCTGGAGAGTGTGGAGGCCCAGTCCAGCTCCCAGTGGCCTGGCCCGGGTGGACCCTGGGGCCACAGGCGGGGTCTGGGAAAGGGGATGTGAGGTGTTTGAGTTAAACTTGCAGCTGCTCTGCAAGCTTGAAGCTGGTTCAAACTAAAATCTTTTCACATGGTGATAACAGGAAGAATCCCAGCCCCACTTCTGCACTGGAGGTGACCTGGGGCAGCTCTCTCTGCTTCCTCTGGGCAGGAAGGGAGTACCAGGTTGGCCAGGCAGGAGTGCAGCTGCTGTCCACAGAAGAGGGCAGGGGAGGGTGAGTGGAGACTTGTGTGGGCTGGGAGGGGACTGGTTACACTTGTTGGGCCCCAGAGTCCTGGGACTTGGGAGCTTCAAGAGGAAAGGGGCCAGCAAAAGGACCAGGTGGACTGGACGCAGTGACACTAGTGTGACCCCTTTCTGGCCCTGAGAAGAACCTCTTGGTTAGCCCCTGAACCTATCTCCCCATCTTGGGGCAGTGCCCTCAGTGCCACAGACCCTTCTGCAGTGACAGCTGACTATGCCCATGATCTGCCCTTGCCTGGTGTGGGTAGTCCAGAGCAGTAAGGAGAGTGAGTGGGTCTCGGGGGCCCTGCGCTGCCCCTGGCTGCACCACAGGGTGGAGGGAGCCCTCACGCCCCCAGGTGGGGAGTGGCTGGAGGGGGAGCTCAATTTTAACCTCAGGAATCAGACACAGGAGAGGACCTGGGCAGGGTGACCACTGCAGTGAGGTGACCAAGAGGGCCCTCGAGGAGAAGGAGGGCCCAGGACATTGGCGGGAGACTCCCAGTCAGAAGTGCAGGAGGAAAGGGTGAGCCTGGTGGCCAGGTAGAAGCTTCTGGAGGGAACAGACCGAGGGTTGGATGACATTCTGGGACTCAGCCTCAGGTCAGGACAGGCACAGCACCAGCCTGAGGAGCAGGAGTAGGGGGCAGTGTAGATGCCTGGCTGCTTGGCCAGTGGGCAAAGGACTTTCTTGCTTTTCACTCGTTTCTTAAAAATGAGAGGCTTATATTAACACTAGAAGTGCAGACCACAGGGACCAGATGGGCTACGACATAGAGGCCCTTCCCTCGGGCCTTTCTTCCAAAGACCCTTCAGCCCAGGCCACCGTGACAAACGCACCAGGCGAATATACTGTGGACCTACCACAAAACCCCAGCAGATCTGCCCAGAAGCACTGAGGTCGGAAAGGACAAGCCACGTCTGAGGAGTTGCATCAGGGCATATGCCACGTGAGGGACTTGAGGGGCCTGGATTGGAAGGGGATGCCTTGGGGAACGAGGAGCCCTGAATAGACAGCCATGGGCTTTGGCTGATAACGATGCGTTGGTGTCAGCCCACTGATGGGGACAATGGTGCTACACTGACTGGTGACCAGGTACAGGGTGTGGAGCACATGGAGTACAGAAACTGCCATCTTTACAGTGATTCCATTAAGTCTAAAACTGTTCTAAAATGTACAACTTCTTTTTTTTAATTAAAAAAGGAGCAGCGTGTGGCCTCCTGAGGAGTGGAGCTAACCTACTTCTGGCTGCTCAGTGGGTGGAGGTGCAGCCATCTCCTGAACTTGAGGCTGTGGGGGTGACAGCTGCAGTGAGTGGGGCTGGGGCGTTGCATCTGGACACATGCAGGGTGCAGGTGCACAGAGCCGGCGGGGAGGGAAGGGGCTGAGAGCAGAGCTCACAGGGTGCTGAGCCTGGGGTCAGGCATGGACAGTGGACCCACAGCGCTCCCAGTGTCAGTGCGGGAGTCCTGATGGAGGACAGGGCTATCCCAGGCAGGCCACACACAGCATAGTACAAGGCCCCTGTGCTAAAGGTGGTCACGTGGCCACTGGATCCAAAAAAGGGAACTTTGCCAGCACCAGGGTGTATGCCATCTGGGGGCCTTGGGGAGCACCAAGCCAGAGGGAACACTCCTCCAGGCCACCCTACCAAATTCTGCCCCTCTGGCCTCACCTCTGCCTCTGTGACTGGCTGAAGACATGGCTGTCCATGAAGAGGGCAGAGAGTGTCAGAGGAAGCACTGAAGCACTAGCTGCCATTATCACTGCCCACACAGAGGTGTCGACAGCCTGGGCCCTGACAAGGCCTTCAGTGCAGTGACACAGGGTTCAGGGCAAGCGCCCTTCATAGGGCACCAGGAGGGAAGAGTCAGAGCCAAGGTAGACAGGCCGGTAAAACAGCCAGAGTGTTCTGTAGGCCCTGAGGCCACAACTCTCTGGAGCTGGCTGCAAATCGGCCTATGCCGGCCAGCCCCAGCCTGAGTACAGGGCACAAATGGATGGGAAGGCCCCCAGTCAGCACCGGGAAGGAAGATTCAGCCTTTTGTTCTTTGTTCATCTGAGCTCCATCACCACAAGTGGCCCTACCCCTTACGGTCTTCCTAAAACTACCAGCAGCCCCAGGGACCCAGGGCCTCACAGTTGGCTCAGGAGTCCACAGGGCCTAACTCTAAGGCAGGGGCCAAGGCGGGTCCAGTCACCTGGGTCGAGGGGCCTTTGCCCCCAGAACAAGGGCAAGGTGGGCTCTTCTGTAGCTTGGGGCTCCTTTTGGAGGTTCTCATTCGGGACCTCTCACTAGCTGGCCCATGGACAGTTGTCACTTGGCTCTGGCTTCTGTGGGAGCCTCTTGCCCAGGGAGGCTTCTGCAGGTGGCAATAGGCCATTGAAACAGAACACAAGCTGAGTGGGTGCCCTGCCAGGCCCTTCTCCCCTCTGTTAAGCATTCCTGGGAGCCCAGGGCCATGGAAGACTCACCCCAGCACAGCTACGGGCAGGCTCCAGCCTGTGCTCCTCCCCACTCGTGACCATGTCCCAGCCCAATGGCCAAGCCCCCAGGGCCCAGCTCAGGAGTATGTCCCACATCAAAGGACAAGATGGCAGGGAGGAGAATGGGGCACTCAGGGAGTCCAGAGGTGCCCCCCACCCCTGCCCAGCACTCTCCACCCACAGGGGTCCCACCAGCAACATCTCAGCTCCCTCCCCAAAAGTCCATCCTCTCCCAGAAGCTGCTCCAGCCCCACCTGGACCACTGGGTATTCTCAGCCATGTCCATGCCAGCCTCGTCCAGGAGCAACTTCATCAGGCTTGGGAATCTAGGAGATAGGGACAGGCTGTCCTAGAGTTCAGGAGGGCCTTCCAACTGCCGGCCAGGCTGACCCACCCCGCAGCACCGCCCAAGTCCACGTGTCAGTCCCAGCAGTGCTTCCGTTTGGCGCTCCCAAGACGTGTCGCCCCCAGATGGCCACCATTGAGGGCGTGTGGGGCGGGGCATGGCACTCGGTCCCGCCCCCACCCTGCCAATGTCTAGGCAGTCAGACTCAGCCCCAGGTTGGCACAGGAGGCCTCCCCAGCAGCAGGCTGGTCAGACTGGGACTCTGGAGTCAGACAAGAGAGGATCCTGGCCCTGGAGGTGCTGGCCACACACTTTGGACAGAAGAGCAGTGGGGGGCCTCCCAGTCCACAAAACAGGGACCATGTGTGGTGGCTCTGCCATTTCCCAGCACTCTGGAGGCCAATGCAAGAGGATCCCTTGAATTCAGGAGTTTGAGACCAGAGAGCAAGGGGGAGACCCTGTCTCTACTAAAAATAGAAAAACCAGCCCAGACTTGTGACAGACCCTTGTAGTCCCAGCTACGTGGCTGAAGTAGGAGGATCACTTGAGCAAGAGTTTGAGGTTGCTGTGAGCTACGACACCACAGCACTCTCCCCAGGGGGGACTCTCTGAGACTGTCTAAAAGAAAACAACAAAAAAAGCGGGGGTGATGGTGTCCTTGACTCACAGGGTTGTAGACTGGGCCAATGAAAATGAGGGGTGACCTCATAACTGAGTTCAACGGCAGCAAGATCTCATGGTGCCCAATTTGAGAAACGGGTCTTTTGGAGCAGGGTCCACTCCTAGGACCCTGAGGAGGGCCTGTGAGAGCAGGTCCCTCAATGGGTGCTGACTTCCCTGACAAAGGCGTTCTGATTCCCAGCCAGGATCTGCGCTGGGAGTGGGGCCTGGGTACATCCTACCTCTGCCAGGCCTCCTGCTTACACATCCTCGCCCCCACCTCATTCGGGCCCCTACACCCACCTTCCACTTGGCAGAGTGCTGAGGATAAAACCCCACTCACCCTCCCTCCCTCCTCCAACAGCTCAGCCACCCCAGGGCCTGTGTACTGCCCAGAGCTCCCAGCACCTAACCACGCCTGTGCTCGTGAGATCTTAAGGACATCAGCATCTAAAAGCAAGATCGTCCTTCCATGGAGATTTGATGTTGGTGGAGAAAGGTTTAGCTCCCCAGATTGTCCTAGCCCACAGCTAAGAAGTTTGAACGTTGTTGCTAAATTGCTGAAAGTGTTCTATTCTTCTGGTAGTTTGCTTGTCATCCATTACATGAGATTCTTAGATGGTAACTTTATATAAAGATCTATAGACACATTGTAATAGACATTTGTCACCTGGTTACCCACAGCCCCTTTCCTCTTGGAGCTAATATCCTAGGGCTGGTAGACAAACAGGAAAAAGGAGACCCAGGGCAGGGCTGGGTGTCACTTCACATGGTGGGGCTGAGAAGCCACTCCTGAATGAATGCTCCTGTGAGGTCTGTATAAGGGGCAGGGGCAAGACACACACATAGCTCTGGGACAAAGGTCAGGCACCCAGTGTGACCAGCGAGGTAGAAACAGGACCCTAAAGGCCAGTATAGACTAGCCCTGGGTTGGAGTTAGGAAGCCCCCACGGTGTCAGGGGCATTCCGGCTGCTGTGTGCACAGCTTTCAGTAGCCAGGGCGGAGAAGGGAGGAGAAGGCCCTAGGGACAAGGGGGCCCCAAGAGGACTGGGAGGACTGCTCCCTGAGCCCCAGCCTCACCTGGGGGAAGGTGTGGGTGCAGCCTGCTACTCAAGGCCGCCTTGCAGAAGGCTATACATGCTGCATGTGGGCAGGGGACACACAAGCTCCAGGGTTCTAGGTGACTGTGTGAGATGCCCCACATGCCACCAATAATCTTAGAGGCTTAAGGTGAAACATTAAATACAGAGAAGACACCAGCGGTTAGTACTTGGGGTTTCTAAGACAGAGGGTGACTTTGGTGACAGGTGTCACAGCCAGCACTCATGGCCCTCACCCCTGCAGCACTGCCTCCTGCCTTGTTGGGTCCAACCCGCCTAACTTCAGTTCGGGGTTGGTGTATTTGGGACACACTGGCTACAATGGCTTCTTAAAGCCTCCCACACTCACTGCTATTGCTCCCCCCACACCACTCTCTGCTGCAGCCCCACAGGGGCCCAGAACAGCTCCTTACACAAGAAGCTGAGCCAGACCTAGCCAGGGTCTCTACCCTGTACCCAGGGAGCCCCTGCCTCCTTTCCAGCCCGACACGTCCAAGTCTAAACATGAGAAGGTCAAGTAAATAAGCCTGACAAGTTTTGTCTTCTCCACGTTACTGGCAGGCAGTCTGGATGTGACCAAGTGACTGCAACGCCAGATTCACAGCACCTTTGGAGATGAATCAACACTGCGAACGGCTGATGGGAACAGGACAAAGAACTGTGTGAAATTTCACCAGAAACCACAAGATGAACTTTACAATATAAAAAGTGGATACAGGCTCGGCGCCTGTGGCTCAACGGGCTAAGGCGCCAGTCACATACACCTGAGCTGGAGGGTTCGAATCCAGCCCGGGCCCACCAAACGACAGCTGCAACCAAAAAATGGCCGGGTGTTGTGGTGGGCGCCTGTAGTCCCAGCTACTTGGGAGGTGGAGGCAGGAAACTCGCTTGAGCCCAGGAATTGGAGGTTACTGTGAGCCGTGATGCCACAGCACTCTATCCAGGGTGACAGCTTGAGGCTCTGTCTCAAAAAAAACAAAAAAAAAGTGGATATAGCGCAATGTGGGTTCTAAACAGCAAATAATCCAATCCTTGAAGGTTCTGAAGTTCATTCTTCTCAAAAGTGCTAGTAAATTCCTTGTCTGGATCTTATAAATACAGCTATCCAACATTTCTAAAACTGGAATGCCCAGAGCTTAAGGACCAGCCAGGCACATGAGTCTGTGGACAAGCAGGACCAGAGACCAGCAGGTCCTCTGATTTCTGGCTGACAGCCACTGCCCTCTCCCCTGCTCCTCTAGGACACTCCATGCCAGACAACCCTTAGTGACAGATCAGCTGGCTTCACTTTCCAAAGTCAGGTGGGAAAATCCTGACTAAAAGATACTGTGACACACAGGAGGGAGAACACTTCATGTGGGCAAAGCCTGCTTGATGTACCCCAGAGGCAAAGTGGCAGCAACGAAACCTGGAGAATGAGTGGTCGTGAAATCTCAAAAGGCATTTTCCACAGCCTTTTGAGAACTGAATATTTTTCTTTGCAAGAAGTGGTCCAAGGCTTGGAAGGAATAATAGTCAGGTGGTGTGAGGTCTGGTGAAACCGGCAGACGGCAGTGTTTCCAAGTTCAGATCCTACAGTGTGAGCAGGACGGTTTGTGTGACGTGGTTGAGTACTGTCTTGCAAGAGGACTGGCCTCTCTCTAGTGACACCACTCATCCTCATCATTTCATACAGCTGGCTGCAGGAGACATCCACTATATGGACTGACCAGCTCTCGTGAGGCTGCAGCGAATTACACTGGCACTGGACCACACACGCTTCTGAGGAATATTCAGTTTGGGGCCGTGTTTTAGCACTTCACCTTCATCCAGCTGCTAGGCCAAACGCCTGCAAAATTGTTATAAAGAATCCATTTTTTCATCACACATAGTAATAAGGTGTAGAAATGGTTCACCTTTATGACAGCAAAGAAAGACAAGCTTCAGAATGATTTCTCTACTGATGCTCTCGTTTAATTCACGTGGACCCATCTAACCAGCTTCTTTACCTATCAATTTGTTTTAAATGGTCCAATACTGTTGGAATAACAACGTCAGACCTTGCTGCTAATTCAGCAGGTTGAGATGGATTCGCTTCCACTGCAGCTTTCAGCTCATCATCCACCTAGGTCTCAGGTTGCCCATGTGGTTCATTTTCAAACTTAAAATCACCAGAACAGAACTCAAGCCATTGATGTACTAGGGGTTCGTTGGCCACGTCCTTCCCAAATGCTTCATTGATATTTTCAGCTGTCTGTGCTGCATTAGTTCTACGAAGGAACTTAATTTCAAAAATAACACAAATTTGCTCTACAACAAAATTTGAAAGATAAAGTACAAGCCAAAATGTGCCTTTGAAAGAATGAGGATGTACTTTCACACACACAAAATAAACCAAAACAAAAAAACAAGTGTCAGAGTGACATAAGAGAATTCAACTGCCCAACTTAGTACTTAAAGAAATCAGACATTTCACACTTAGTGACCTAATAAAAACAAAACCATTCAGAGAAACTCATTTAACAAAGTCTACTGGTTTTCAGTTGTTACTTCTTTTGTTAATTTTTTTGGCTACAGCTGGGTGCAAATGAATCTACAGGCTTCACCTGGTCATGCTCATGCTGGCCCTGTACACCTGGCCTTCCAACCAAGAGATACTAAGGTGCTGCAGATAATCAGAGCACCACATGCCACACAACACGCCCAGAGGAGTGGGAATGTGCTTATCACTAGCTAACCACAGGCTAACTCCTCAGCCCCTCCTCGTGTCACTCAGTGTGTGGCACAGGCCAATTCACCAGCAGAGCTGCTTCATGGCTTCTGGAGAAGGCAATCAGCTCCGGACACTCTACGGTAGAAGATTCTGCCACAGTAGTTACCCCAAGGCCCACTTGAACCCTGTATTCTACTTGTACGTAAGTAAAAAATCATGAGGGGCGCTGCCCCCATAGACTGAGGGTGGCGGGTTTGAACCCAGCCCTGGCCAAACTTCAACAACAAAGACAAAAAATAGCTGGGCGTTATGGCCGGCGTCTGTAGTCCCAGCTACTTGGGAGGCTGAGGCAATAGAATCACTTAAGCCTAGGAGTTAGAAGTTGCTGTGATCTGTGATGCCATAGGGCGACAAAGTGAAACTGTCTCAAAAAAAAATCCTGAGTGAGGACGGCATTCCGAAATTAAGGCATAATATTTAAGACAGGCAGGACACACGTGCAAGTAACTGTAGTTCCCACTCACGCTCTCGGACCGTCACTTGGGAGCTCACACCCAAGTGCTCATGGTGACGCCTACCACCATGAAGACCCACTGCATGCCTCCTGCAAGGGTGAGGGACACGGAAGGAGCAAGGGTAAGCTGACATCCAGAACACCAGGACGTGTCACTGCCATGCAGGAAGCAGTTACGGAAGGCCATCCTCCTCGTCCCTGGTACTGAACAGACCCACACAGTGCATGCCTGGCTGCACTGATGCCACTCCTTGGCCTCAGCACGCCACTGTCATTCCCACATTCTATTTGTGGGCACTGGGGAGCATCCTTCTTAACTGTCCTAAACTGCACAAAGGCACTAAAGTCCCTGAAAGCACAGGAGCCACTCAAGACTGGACACCTGCAGCTATCTCCAGCCACGGGCTCACGGACAGTGGGGACGTCTCTGGGCTGAGTGGGGTGCACTGGGGGGCACTGCAGCATTCTATTTTTGCTATGTTAGGAATTTTCATAAGTTAAAAAAAACTTAAGGCTATTCCAATTCAGCTTAAAATGAAAATGTACTGGCTAGCTTGAAAAAGTCTATTTCCTTGATTAAGAAAAGAGACTAGTTTATGAAACACTGAAGCGTCACAACTCTAGAAGACAGATGACAGATTTAAAACTAAACAAACACAAGTACAGACACACAACAGCAAAGATCAGTGCTGTCAGAGTGGAGACTGAGCAAAATCGAAGCATGAAGTTGTAAGAAATGATTTCGGGCTATCCTCCAATTCAATACCAACTTTTTAATAAAAAATGTTAGTAATTCTTTGTTCTTATTAAAGAAAAAAGAGCTTTCATTTGACCATTCTGAGAAAAACATGAAAACTTTTACTATGGAAGTAATAGGAAGCAAAAGCAATCTATCCTGCATTTCTCAGGAGATATTTGGATATTTTGGGGCAGGGGAGGGGGATGTGCCTCAATGGTATAAAGAATTACAGAATCAAACATAATAGAAAACCAGAAAGCAGGCTATTTTATACAGGATTTCAAATGACTAATGCTGACAATACAATTTACAAATAATCAGAAAAAGTAATACATGTATCTGAAATAAAAACATACCTGTTGTAAAAAGTAACATGTGTGTCTTAATAAAACATGTCAACAAAGCAAAAATGATTGAAGGCTGATGACAATAGGCAGCTGCGTTGGGCGGTGGGTCTGCCAGGCACACACACCACATGAGGTCCTACTGTGTATTATTCAGCGTCTTCCACTGGCAGGGAGGCAGCCAGACCCTCCGTTCGTGACACTTCAGTGTGGTCTTTGTTCACACTGAGACTCAGCAATACTGACCCAAAAGGGAACCCATTCCACTGTCCCAAAGATGCCACTGTCTTTAACATAAAATAGGTTAAGATTCCTTCTGGAACCTCTGGTTCCTCAACTCTCTAAAATTAATAACATACAGAAATAAGAAAATAAAGACATTATATTGCCTTAGAAAAACTGTCCTCAACATATTTTGTTTATATGTTTTCACATCTTGGCTGGATAGAAGATCTCGGCCTTCTTGAGGCATCAGTGGACTCAGTGTGCAGTTTCAAGCACACGAGGCCACCAGTCTTCAGTCACACGCCGTGGAGACTTTGGTCCCAACCAATGTTCATCTTTTCCTGAACCTGGAAAGCCATATTCAAATGGCAAAATGTGTTAGTTCCCACTTGCTTTGCCATAATCCCTATGCTTCAGAAATATCCAAACCAGGGGTTATTCCTCATGATGTTGTGCTGTCAGGAACACAGAGTACTGGAATATTCTCAGACTTTATTTATTTCAAGGCACTTTCCACCAGAAAGCGTAAAAAGAAATAAACTACTCTTATAATAACCACATCTTATAAACGCTACAGTGACATATAAAATGAGACAATGTAGAAAAACCAAATTATACTGAACATTCATTATCCCAAAGTGGCTTAATTTCATTTGCTTGCTGCGAAAACTGCAAACAGGTGGCAAACAGGAAAAGTATGCAAAGTGCTTCTTCAGAAGACCTCCACCTACCAAGAGATCATGGGAGAAGTAAGTACAGCCTCTCAAACACAGGCAAAGTAAACAAGAGCACCTGAAGTCTCCAGTCTCATAGCGTCTACCCTGCACTGGGTTTCAGCATTGGCTTATCAAGCTATTCATTGCCTGAACCAGCAAGAGAAACACCAACACTCTGTCTCACAACCACCTAGCAACACGTAGTGCACCAGTGGCTCCTGAATTCAAGGCGTCCCGACACTGCACATCTCATACCCTCTAACCTTGAGAATATGTCAAATTGATTATATATTAATTGTGCATGTAAATGACCTTATATACACTAGTAATAAAATTAGGAATATGCTGAATTATCTGGTGCTGTTCAAAAAATGTGGTTTTATTTCTATCTCTCCTAATATTTGTCTTCTAGCATCAGCTATACTTAACCTATTACCTAAAAATTAAAACTCCCTTTCCCTCTATTTTTCTCTTCAAACCTCAGACAAAATAATCCCGAAGATGTGTACAGAGACAGCAGGACTCAGACACACCACTCCAAGGGCTCAAGGAAGGGGCCATCTCCCGGCACTCCATCCTCACAAAACCAAAGGGGCAGCCCGAAGGGTCAGCCTGGAGGCTGGAGTGATTGCACAAGGACTGCAGCAGTTTACCTCTGAGTCTCTCACTAGCTCACATAGGGCATCTAGAAGAAAGGAAATCCTGCCAGAAGTTCCTCCCACTGAACTCCACCAGGCCTCAGTAAGGAGGACACTCCTCTAGCTGGAAGGACAGAGCCACAGACACTGGGTGCCCAACATTCAAGGGGTGCAAGAGGGGTGGCCTGGCTTGTGGGCTGTCCCTTGCCACTCAGTAAGTACAGCAGCTCCCCAACACAGCGGCCAGCAGTAGGAGATGCAGTGGGCCTGCTACCTCCCCACAGGCCTCATTCAGGGTCAGCAGTTCTGTGGCCTCACACAAAACCTGCTCAGTGCTGCTGCACCTGCCAGCCCACTGCAACAGATCCAAACACATCTGCACCGAGCGACACACCACACACTCACCGCTGACTGCCCTGACTGCACAAACCCCATGCCACATCGAGCCAGTCCCTTCTACCACCAGGACAAGGAACAAGGCTATGAGCAAACAGAAGAGGGACACCTGCGGAGGAGGCAGACACAGAAGAGAAACGACTCTGCTCACGGGGCGCTGCACTCCATCCTCTGCTGAGAGCCTCGTGCCCCCAAGTAACCCTGCCAGTGAAGGGCTGCCTGCCAGTACACAGACAGGGCCAAGGCATCTTTCTAGCTCCAGGAGTGAAAGCATGCCACTGCCATCATCACAGGAGAAAGTACAGCCCAAACCAAAAGGTTGTTTGAGGTGATGAACACTGTTTAGAAGTCATTTTTGGTCGTTCTTCAAATCAAAAAGAAACCTTTATTTTCAACAAAACTGCCTAGCAAAGAAAGGTCACTGATCCACTGTGAAGGGGTCTCTCACCATGCACAGCACCAAATGTATACTTAAAAAAATTAAAAATCACATAGCCCCACCCCTCACACATTTCCCCAAAAGTCACACAACCCACACCAAAAAAGGAAAAACAAATCAAATGCAATACCCTCACACACATTTCAAAGGAGTTAAGATTTACAAATTTATATATTCTTTCCTATGAAAAACAAAAAACCAGGGGTAGAGAAAAACTTGTAGAAGCAGCCCAACAAGGCTTAGAAGGGGATGACGTACTGTTTGCCTATAGCCCGCAGAAAGCAAGGCCATGACCTGCTCCTTCACGCATTTTGAACGGGAGGCTGGAGTCTGAGCAACACCCCGACAAGGCAGTGCTCCGTGGCAAACCAAACCCTTCAGCTGCCAAAGGTACCGAGAGCACCGGAAAGGCGAATGGCTGCTTGTCAGATGCTTGAGAATGTACCATGGTGCAGAGTCTGCGCCCCACTTCCAGAGAGACAGTGTGTTTCACTGCGAGCTTTCCAGAACTTAAAAAGGCCATTTTTTTCCCTTTAAAAAAGATGCTGGGTCAAAAAAAAAAGTATAAGGGGGGGAAAAAAGAGTACTCTACTGCAGTAAAAATGTGGTCACAGATGGAGCCAGGGAGTCTTGTGCGGAGCCACCACACAGACTCTACTTGGGCTCCTCGATCACACCCTTGCTGAGGTCTGTCATTTTGGGATATTTTACTTTCTTCTGGTCCAGCTCATTCTGAGCCCAAAGTAGTAGTTTTAGTAATTTTGCCAGTTTGGGTGTTGACTCTCGATTTTCATAATCTAGGACAGCTTGATTAACTTCACTCCACACCTAGAAAATAAACACATCCAATAAAAATAACCACACACAGAGAACACCAGCAAGAGTCTGTTAATAAATACATTTTATACCATTTTTACATAAGGTTATTTATTTACACAAACATTAAGCCCTTAACTGTGAGGCAGTATCAGGTGTTAAACACACAAGCCTAGCTGAGGGGAGCTTACAGGCTGTAGGGCAAATCCATGGACATGAATGGCGGTTAAGTGAGAGTGAGGCTCTCATGCCAGAGACTACAGGAGAGAAAAGGCCAGTGCAGCGGGCAACACAAGCCCCTCCCAATAAGCCCCAAGAAAACATCTCAAGCAGGCTTGTAAGGATGGGCAGGGCTGCCAATACAGGGCAAGACAGAGCCCCAGAAAAAGAGCCAGTCAGGATAGGAAGTGGGGAAAAGAGAGATCTGGGCCTGGGAAACCACAAACTAGCATGTTGGGGAAGACACTCAAGTAGCAGTACGAGAAACATTTTAGAATAAAGGATTTTAAATTAAAAATACTTAGGACAAATGTTTCTAAGAGTCTCCAAATAAACAGGAAGAAGGTTAAGTAAGAAAAATCAGCAAAGGGGGTTGAATATTCTACAATATTCAAACTCTACTGCTCCTAGTTTGATAAAAAATGAAAACTTAGGGAAGAACCACCAACACACCATAGTGTTCAGTGCCCAGATGTCACTGTTCTTACCACAAAGCAGCACAAGCGCCATGTCTGCGAGCCCCTCTGTGCACACATGGAGGGAGGGGCGGCCCCCACGCTCTACCTTCTGCCTCTGCATCATGTGGAGGAGGTCTCCGAAGGGCGACTCCTCAGGGCTGTCAAAGGCCAGCAGGGCCAGCGTGCGTTCCATCTCAGTCAGACACTCCCTGCTCTCCTCGCCCTGCTCCGCCAGCTGTGTCTGCGCAAACTCCAGCGCTGCCTCTGTCTCACGTTGGCGGATCAGCTCGATCAAATGCTGTTGCTGGTCCGTGGCAAAGACAGACAAGCTTAACTCACATATCCCAGCCATTGACAGTGACTTAGAACTTAGCCCTAGTAAAACTAGGGCTCAGAAAGATGTTTCAACATCTATGAGTTATTAAATATGCAATTTAAAAGCAAAAAACAGCTTCCAAAATACATACAATTGGTTATTTACTCAAATTCCTTCCCCACAGAAAACAGTATTTTATTAATTCAAATTAGCCTAGTTACTTTTGAATCATTTCAAATATCCCAAAACTAGACTACCTAAAACTTACCTGCAAATGGAAGTAAAGGTACCGGTTTGTGTCCAAGAGCTCTGGGTGGAGGCTATTGATCAGCGCAATGGCCTCCTGGATCTGACCTTTCAGTATCATCTCCCGGATCTTGATCCTCTCGTCAAGTGTTTCTAGATCCACGCTGGGTTCAATCCCAGATTCCATTCGAAACTTCTCGGCTGCTTCCTTAAAACCTTCTGAAAATGAAAACCACCTTCACTGCTAGGAAAGTTAGCAAAGAATTAACACAAAGACTTTCTATCTCTAGAAAGGCCAGCTGCCTATATCACAGGGACCATACCTTCTTAGGACTTGGTGTTAATAATATCTTTGTGATTTACATGTTATACCCTCAAAATACAGAAAATGAGAACTCCAGTACACTTCACTCCTTTCCACCCCATACAGAACTGTATTCCATCAGTTGAAGAGATGACAACAGCTGCCAGCCCCCTGAACTGCTGTGGGCTCCTCTGAGGGCCAGATGCTGAGAGCAATGCTACCGCCAGGTGAGCCAGACATGCTGGCTCCACAACCCCAGTGTGGCTGTGCCTTAGGGTAGGGGGATGTGGGGGAGGCTTTACCTGCACTGACTGCTCAGTGTCAGCCGGCAATTACTTCCCACATCAAAGCCAGGTGTATGCTTCTCCCTTCCACAACTGTAAGCCTAGATTTCCTCACCACCTTCAGAAAACTTTTTAGCAGAAATGAGTGTAGAAGGGGAAACTGAAGACGATCAGAAGGGAGACCAACTTTCCATTTCATGCCTTTTGAAAACACCTGGATTTTCTTACCAAACACAGCCCTCTCCTCCTCCTCCCCTGTGTCAAGAAGGGTCTGAGTGCCCCCTCCTGGCACACCTCTAAGAACAGGCAGGAATACTTTACTAGACTGGCCAGAAGAGTACAATTGTCTGGGCTTCAAAGGTACTTTAGAATAATCTTAATTATCTAGCTATACAACTGTCAAAGGGACTGGTTTTGGCAGTAGGTCTCAGAAACCTAGAATGATCACCTCCTCTCCAGAAAAGGTTACCTTTAACCCAAGAGTGTACAAATTTGTCACGTTAGCATGGGCTTTTATAATGTCTGAACACAACTTTATCACCAAGCTTTAGTGGTCAAGAGCTATTTGTTTAGACAAAAAAGAAGAATTATGTTTAAGTGGTAGCATCCCTACTCAAGTCATTACCTGTGACCAGGTAGTTCATGATGAGACGATTCATGTCTGCTCGCTGGACATGTAAGTTATTAAGCTTCTCCATCCACTCATCTTTTGTGATTTCATCGGGTTTTTCCGCATAACTCATTCTGATTTATTTCTATAGGAAAAAAATTATAGCTGATGGAGGTGTTCAGATTCTCCACTGGAGAGTTATCTCTAGGTAACAGAAAATGTGAAAGATACCCACCTAAACGTTCATTCAGCAGTAGCATGAACGAAGGAATTGTGGCATACAAATCCCAAACCCTTGGGCAGACAGATGTGCTTTAGAATTCAGAATGTTTCAGACTGTATAAAGATTATATGGCACAATATAATAGCCTTACTGGGGCCTGAGGCAGCACCACATAATCACTGTGTGAGATGTGTGAGTATTCATACTAAGTAGAACAGAGACTATCAAACTTTACTAGGTAAGATACTACTACCAAGTATGTTGAAAACAAAATCAAAAACTTTTGGTCTCAGAAACACCTGTGTTTTAGCATATGATCACATATGTTCATAACAATTTAAGAAAGCAGTGAAAGTAAACGTACTCACATAATCACATTGTTTCATCCACAAACAAAACTGAATGAAAAAAAAAAGCTGCAGCACAGGCTGTGTGCTTTAAGTAATAAACAGAACTGGAAAAACTATTTTTTTTTCCTTTTTGAGACAGTGTCACTATGTCGACCTCCACAGAGTGCTGTGGCATCAAAGCTCACAGCAATCTCAAACTCTTGGGCTTAAGTGATTCTCTTGCCTAAGCCTCCCAATAGCTGGGACTATAGGTGCCCACCACAATGCCCAGCTATTTTTTTGGTTGCAGTTGTTCTTGTTGTTTGGCAGGTCCGGGTGAGTTCAAACCCGCCAGCTCCACTGTATGTGGCTGGTGCCATAGGCAATGAGCTACAGGCACAGAGCAGTTATTTTGTTTTTTTAAATGAGGTCAGGCGGTGGATATCTGTGGGAGGGGCAGATGGCTTGAGTCAGAAAGGCAGCTCTGCCAGATCCGGGAGCACTAGGAGGGTCCTGAAATGGGTAGTGAGTACACTGTTGTCCACCTTGCTTTTATCCCTCATCCCTGACATATACATCACAAAACCAAGTATAAGCCAGATTGCTCCAATCAAAAAATTAAAAGACAGCTCTGGTTTTCCCAGCTGCCAATGTGATGGATGTAATGTGCTGAACCCAAGTCTAATAAGGAAACACAGGAGCAAGAGAGTACGGTGGCAGACAAGACAGCGAGGCACGGCTGGACCAACTTATGCTCTGGCCAGAGTCAAAAGCTGCTGCTGGACTGAACATGAAGGGAACCACAAAAAAAAAAAAAGAAAAGAAAAGAAATAAAGAAAGGAAAGAAAAAAAGAAAGAAAGAAAGAAAGAAAGAAAGAAAGAAAGAAAGAAAGAAAGAAAGAAAGAAAGGGAAGAACTAAGGATGGTCAGAAGTTTCATGTGTGAAAGGCCTTGGGGTGTGGGACCACAAATAAGAGTGGGAGGAGAACAGGTTTGAGCAGCAGGGCGAGTGTGAGAGGACGACCAGACATGTAGCCAGGGCAGTCACACATGCATCTGGATGACAGATCCTAAGCTCTGAGCTGGAAAACATCAGCTACGGAAATATCCGGGGTGGGAGGGAGATATTTAAAGCCAAGAGTTCAGCAATGATTGCTCAGAGGAAGTGCACAAGGGAATATGAAGGGGACACATGAGTTTCTTGGAAACGGAGCAGGGATGCAGGCACCACCAGAAACTTGCTGTGGACCAGCAGGTGCGTAAAACCAAGAGATGTCGTCAAACACCCATCGCCGGTAGCTAACAGTCAACTGCAAATCTTATGAAGACCAGTCATTCACAGCAAGTAAAGGTGACCCAGGACCAGTCAGCAGACACGCTAGTGCCACTACCAGGCAGTGAGCGCCACGGTTAAAAGTAACAACTTGGGAGAACTGGCTTCTTCTGTTTCTAACTCCAGTAGTTACATGCAGCAGATAAAAACATCCTCAATTCCGAAGGCCACCAACACTTGCTTTCCGTGCAACCATTTACGTCCTCAACAGTTTCTGTTCTAAAGCAGAAGATTCCTATTCAAAAACAAGCATCATGTTCCTCACGGGGACGAGCGTCTGGAGTTTCCCTAACTCCCGCGATTCACTCAGCCACCTGTGACACTAGAGTCTTCGAGGCTAAGAACTGAACCAAGGCCAAGGCACAAGACCCGAGGCGCCAGCTCGGCTTGACTCGAGATTCCCCGGGCGCCGCCGCCACCCCAGGAGACCACGCGCGGACACTCAGCACCTGCTCGCACCTTTAACCCTCAGCACCCCGCAGGGTGGGCCCGACTGGGGCTGTCCTCGCGGGCCGGGCGCACTCTGGGGCCGCTGGAGTCTCCGCCCGGCCCCTGGCCCCGGCCCCCACCGCCCGGCCCGGCAGCGGAGACGCTCGGCCCGGCCGCCTGGGCCCGCGGCCATCTTACCGTGCGGATCCCGCCTCCCGCGCTGCGCGGACTGGGCGGTGGCGGTTCCGCGGCCGCTCCCGGGGCGGGGAGGAGCGGCGGTGGCGACGGGGACGCCCGGTTGGAGGGAGGCGGAGGCAGAGGCCGCGGCGGAAGCGGGGGCGGGGAGCGGGAGGGCAGACACACCGGCGGCCACCCCCTCAGCACCTCTCGCGAGATTGTGAGAGCGCAAGCTGACAACAAGCCAATGATGCTGTCCGGGAGGGCTGGGCGGGCGGGCTACCGGAAGTTCGAGATTCCACTTCCGCCCCTGCGCGTAGTTCCCTCGCGGCGCGCTCGTTCTACGGGTTGGCGCGAGAGTCAAAACGCGTCAGTCTCTTCGGGGTAAGATGGCCGCCGCGGAGGCGTCGGAGAGTGGAATCTTCGTGCCAGGATCGCGACGTCAGGACTGAATCGGAGGCGAAGGTCCCAGCTCTTCTCTCGTTTGTGTGAGGCCAGAGTTGATGGGGGTGGGGCGGGCAAGAGGCGCGGGGGCCCGTGGCCGCCCCCGAGACGAGGCGGGACTCCTTCCTGCAGGCGGCCTGTCGAGGCTCGCGTCCCTGAGGCCCGGGGAGAGGCCGGGGCCGGGCCGGCGGGGGCTCGCCTTTCTGTCTGTGGAAGGGACTTCGGCGGGCTTGTGCGGGGCGCGGGGCGCGGGTCGGGACGCGACCCCGGGAGCGCGGGCAGCACCGAGGGGCCGGGGGTGGCGCGCGGTGGCCCCCGAGAGCGGCTCGGCGGGCACAAATGCACCTTTGCGGGTTTACTTGCTTATGTCGTCTACTCAGGACGAATGCAGACACCTACTTCTGGTTCTTGCGAGACTTCTGCAGGGTCTGGTCTCGTTGCTGGGGAGTAACGTGGGAAGACTGGGTAGCGCTTCTGGAAGAAGCGGGGGAGCCCGGGGGGCTTTGGGTTCATCGGTGTAAACTCAGAGCGGCTTTCCGAAGTGGGAGTCAGGGGTGAGATGGTTTCCTCTGGTTGAGGAAAGGTGAACTGAGCGGTGCGAAGGCAGCGGCGGACTTCTCCTCGCAGAAAGCAAGTCCGGGCGGGCAAGTCGGTCGCACGGTGACCACTGGATGTGGACATTTTCCCGTAATGGGAAGAGCAAAGTCTGCGGGACTAAAGTTTGACACACCTGTGCTTTCACAGGCAGATACAGCACACGCCCGTAATTCCTTCGTGTACAACACTTAATCCTACTGGGAAGCAATTTTTAGATGTCAACGAAAAAGTGTGCAAGGGGGCACAGGAGCAAAGGCTTGAGTGCCAGGCCCTGTGGAGCGAGCGTTTCAGGCCGGAGAGACTTCACCGGTCCCGGGTCGGTGCCCCTCCTCCGGCAGTCAACCAGTCCCGCGGCCTACTTGCTCCATTCCCTTGATCCAGTCTGAAAATGGGCTCCTTTCTGTTATTTCCCGGCCTCTTCCACCGTAATATTGAGGTCATCGGCTTGGCTTTTTCGATTGTCAGGATGTTCTCCTAACTCATGTCCTTCACAGAGGTCCTGCCAGCTTCCTTCTGAAACCCACACAGCAGATAGGGTAATCTCTCCCAAAGCCATTTCTTGTTACTTCTTTTCTCCTCTTAGTGCACTTTGGAGACTCCCCAGTTGTCTACATGAAGTTAGCATGGTGAAGTCACCACTCCTGATGGGACCCTCTGTCCCAGCCATCCCACTGTGTCACCGCACTCTCTTACCTCTTGGCTCTCACAAGCTGGGTCCTGTGTGTAAAAGACTTGCCTGGGCTAACTCCTCACCTACTCAACAGAGGTGTGGCCTTCTTGGTGAAATCTTCCCTAAACAAAGTTGGATTAAGTGCCTCCTCTGTAATGCTCACAAGGTGTCCAAAGCTGTCCCTTTGTAGCTCTCAGCACACTGTCCCAAGTTGGTGATGCCTGATAAGATGGCATGATTCACTGATAGTGTAAGCTTCACGAGGGCTAGGACATGCCTGATTAGTATGAGTTTGATAAATACTTGCTAGTAGGTGAAGGAATGAGTGAATGATAATGAAGACCTTAGCTAAAAGCAGTAATAGTAAAAAGAGAAAAGGGCAGATTATCAGGAGGGAAAGAGCAGTCCCTTGATGACTGACAGTTTGT
>CAUYON010006521.1:0-44427 GCA_963573935.1 Arctocebus calabarensis | reverse complement strand
ATCTAATTTAGAGGTTAAATGGAAAGGTTTATAGGTAAGCTAATTGACTGGGAATGGGACTGGGGAGGACTTGAGGGGGAATAATGGCATTTCAGTCTTGTACTACACAAATTTGGGGGAATTAGATACATTATGCAACTGTGATTTGGGTTGTATAGTGTGTTCTGTTTGTTGAGTGCCCATAAATTCTTTCATGAAATTCAAAAAAAAAAAAATAAATAAAATAAAATTTACTGAGGTTAGACTTGTGACCTAAGATGTGATCAATTTTTGAGTATGTTCCATGGAGTGCTGAAAAGAATGTGTATTCAATTTTATTAGGTTGAAATGTTCTGTAGATGTCTGTTAAATCCAGTTGTTGAATGGTTAAGTTTAAATCTAAAATTTCTTTACTTAGCTTCTTTTTGGAGGCTCAATCTAACACTGCTAAAGGAGTATTAAAATCTCCAACTACTATGGAGCTGGAGGAAATCAAGTTGCTCATGTTCATTAGAGTTTTTCTTATAAATTGAGGTGCGTTCTGGTTGGGTGCATAAATGTTAATAATTGAAATCTCATCATATTGAGTTTTATCTTTAACAAATATGAAATGTCCATTTTTATCCTTCTTTACTTTGGTTGGTTTAAAGCCTATTGTATCTGCAAATAAGATTGCAACACCTGCTTTTTTCTGTTTTCCATTTGCCTGGACTATAGATGACCATCCCTTCACCTTGAGTCTAAATTGATCTTTTAAGGTAAGATGAGATTCTTGTATGCAGCAGCTACCTGGCCTTAGTTTTTGTATCCAGTCAGCCAACCTATGACTCTTTAGAGGACAATTTAAACCATTCACATTAATTGAAAACAATGATAAATCTTTAGAAAGTCCAGTGGACATTTTTAATCCCTTCATCACTGTGGAAGTTGAAATTTGATAAAAAGTTTCTGGGTAAGTTTACTTTTGTGGTGGAGGATTACACTTATCATTATAGAGAATAGGTCTGAGAATTTCCTGGAGACCTGCTTTAGTTATAGCAAATGTCTTCAACATGTGGATGTTGTTAAAGTATTTAATTTCTCCATCATAAATGAAACTCAGTTTAGCTGGGTACAGGATACAGGGTTGAAAGTTCTTTTGTTTTAGGAGATTAAAGTCGATGACCATTCTCTTCTAGCTTGAAAGGTTTGATCAGAGAGATCCGCAGTTATTCTAATATTTTTCCCCTGTAGTAATGGATTTCTTACGTCTGGCTGCTTTCAGAATTTTCTCCCTTATATTAACTTTAGTGAAATTAATTATGATGTGTCTGGGGGATGTCTTATTCAGGTTGAGTCGTGCTGGGGTTCTGAAACTGTTTGCTATCTGAATTTCAGAATCTCTTGGCATGTCTGGAAAGTTCTCTTTCATAATCTCATAAAGAAGAGACTCCGTGCCTTGTGACACCACTTTATCGTTTTCATGTATCCCTATAAGGAGAATATTGGTTTCCTTTGAGTTATCCCAGAGCTCTCTGAGAGAATGATCCATTTTTGCCTTCCATTTCTCTTTCTCTTTGGAAGTTTAGGAGTGTTTGAAAGCTTTGTCTTCCATGTCAGAAATCCTTTCTTCTGCTTCCTCCATTCTGTTATTGAGGGATTCTACTGTGTTTCTCAGATCTTTGAGGGCTGTGACTTCTTGTCTCAATGTGTCAAAATCTTTTTGTCTTTGAATTCAGTTCAATTCTCGAGACATCTTTTGGGTCATCTTTTTTATTACTGCCTAAAATTCTAATTCCATCTTTTCCTCCATTCCACTGATCTTGTTTGCTAACCAGACTCTGAATTCAATTTCTGACATCTCAGCCATTTGCTTATGCAAGGGATCTTGTGCTGTATCTACCTTGTTGTTCCTTGGGGGTGTTGATCTACTCTGATTATTCATATTGCCAGAGTTTTTCTGATGATTCTGCCTCATAATTATTTTTCACTATTGCCCATGACCGTCCTCAGAGTTGGGGAGATGTCTCTCCCATATCAGACCCCAGCAGGATCACTCTGTTGTTGCTGGATCTTTGTAGGGAGTGACCCTATGTAGCTCCTCTGGGACTGCCCCAACCAGGGAGTTCTGGCTGCAGGAGCAGCTCCGGAGTGTGGCATGCCCAGATCAAGCAGCAGGGTGTGTGACCTTTGCAAAGGGACCCTATGCCTCCATGAGTATCTGGCTGGGAGAAGGGCTCCAGAGGGAGGGCAGCAGGCCTGGGGCATGGATTGCAGCCAGGTGGGGTCCCAGAGGGCAGCAGGCCGAGGCTGCAAGGTGCACAGATCAGCATCACAGGAGAGTCTCAGTGGACTTCCTGGCCCCTGCTGGCATCGGGCCAAGCCCATGGGATGCCAATTGGGGTGTGGGATTCCTGGTGGAGTGGAGTTCCTGGCCACTGTGGGCAGCAGGGCTGCAGCACTGATCGGAGCCAGGCAGGCTGAGGCCAGGCAGGAGTCCCAGTGGAGTTCTTGGCTGCTACTGGTGGCAGCAGGATGCCAATTGGGGCAGATAGGGAGTCCCAGTGGAGTGGAGTTCCTGACCACTGTGTGCGGTGGGCCTGTGCCATGGATTGGGCGGGCAGGGCACAGATCGGCACACGGGAGTCCCAGCGGACCTCCTGGCCAATGCTGGTGGCAGGCCAAGGCCTGGTGGGGTGCCAATTGGGGCCTAGCAGGGGTCCCTGTGGAGTTCCTGGCCTGGTGGCTGGTGGGGGATCAGTGGAGCCTGGATTCTCTTACCTGGTGGGCCACCTGGTCTGGCAGATAGGGAGGGTGGATGCTGCTCAAGTCCTCCTCCCTCAGTTTCACATGAGTAGCTATTTCACCATGCTCATATTAACACTCCAGAATCCATTTTTAAATCTCCCCTAACTTGATAAGCAAAAATTGAATAACAGTATTTTAATTTACGTCTCTTGAATAACTAGAAAAGTTGACCTTTTGTTAAGTATAGGCTATTTTGTGAATTTCATTTAATTTTTTTACCTGCTTCCTACGTGCATTTCTCGTCCTTTATTAATTTGTGAAGGCTTATTCTAATATGTTGACATTATTAATCTTATACTATATGTGGCAGATACTCTTTATATCTTTTTAAAAACATAACTCCCTCATCTCAAGGTTGGAAGTGAATTAATGAACTTTCATTAAGAACTTAGTTCAAAGTCTGTGCCAGGTGCTCCTAGGGATGTGGGAATGTGTAATGCATGTCACCTGTTCTTGAGAAATCTGCAGTCTAGTTAATCTGATTGGGATAATTGGTCACAAACACATCCAGGGAATGTTAACAAAAATCCAAGTCTTGAAAAAAGAGGGTGGACTTGAGCTGGACTTTGAGGACTAGGAAAGAGGAGGAGGATGGAATACTCTGGGAATAGGGGAGGAAGTGAACAAAGGCACAACAAGGAAGCCTAAAGGGCTCAGTGCAAGAGCTGCAGAGGTCTGCATGGGCGAGTGGAGGAAGGTAAGTTCAGCCAGAGAGGGTCTGAAAGACCCAGACTTTCCTTCATGTTGTCTCCTAGAAGTTGTTCTCCCTCCTGATGAGGCCAAGAAAGAGCCTTTGTCTCTGAGCTGTTTAGTTATGTGTGTATGCTGTGTATATCTCATTCTTTTTATGATGGCTGTTGTTCGTCTGAATTGATTAGCCTTTCTGTGTGGGAGCCATCTGCTGTCTGTCATCCTCCTTGTCTCAACAGCATGTTGATTTCAATAAAATATGATAGTATTTGGAGTCTGCTGGAGAGTTTGATGCTGTGAATCCCATACATCCAAATCAGAACAGGATTGAAAGCCATTAGATGCCCTTACCCTACTGCCTCTCTCTTGCCCAACAGCATTTAAAGTGCAATGTGATAGGTATTGTTTTTAGTTGCCCAGGACAGTCTGCCCACTGCCTTTCTTTTAACCACAGGACTGGACATTTGATCCTGGTTTTGCCATCATAAAACCCTACTTCCCTAGATTCAGAGATTGGTCTGGGATGAGCCTATGACTCAAGCAGGCCTATGAGTAAGGAAAGTTGTCTTTTCCAAAGATTGGACAAAATATAGCAAATAGAAGAAATAAGAGAATAAGAGTAGATGTAAAAATTAAGTGTGAATACTAGGTAAAGCTCTTATGGAGAATAGAGCAGATACCAGAAAAGGGCAACTTTAGTTGTTGCTGTTGAGTAAAGTGAGTTTCAGAAGGATTCAGTACCTTGTCCTCCTCATAGCTAGTAAGCATGAGAGCTAGGAATCAAACGGAGGTCTGAGGACTCAGAGACCATGCCCTTAACTGCTCTGCTTTGTCATCTCCTTGTCATTGACCCAAATACCAAAGTGCCAAGAATATCCTCAAAAAGGTTTTGTTCATGTTGTCAGGGGTAGGGCTGTGCATGAAGCTATTTATTCCTTCATCTGTCTCCTCACCTACCCCTCACTGTGAGCTCACTGAGGGCAAAAACCAAGTGCTATAGCTTATTCTGCTCTGTATCCATGGCACACAGTAGGCATATAACAAACATTTATTTAGTGACTCTAGTCATCTCTCTTTCCCCACTGTTCTACTGGGGAAGGGTGAGGAGAGCATTGCTATGACTCTCCTATTACTACCAGGACTATACATGACTCAAAACTGATTAATGATAAGGTCTCCCTAGAATATAATTCAGTACATGAATCAACCAGCCTCATTTAAGATACAAATAAAGTTTCTTAATATAGCACATGCAATTGATTGTCCAAAATCCTTTTCCCCTCTCTTCTTTGCTAACCCATGATTTTTAACCAGTTCCAACTCTCAGAGAAGGTTATCCTATTCTCAGCCCTTAAATAAGTCCTACAACATCTCAGCAGGTCATGGCAATTCCATCCCTCTGGCTGGAACTTTGTTGGGGAAAGTGAGTGTGACACAGCATTTATCAAGAAGTGGAAAGTCCTATGTGAAGCTGTTAGGAAAGGTTTCATTGTTCTTGAAAAGAGGCATTAAAAAAAGAGATAGTGCCTTTTGACCTGGGAACTAACTGTCCATGAAGAAATCCCACTAGGTTGCCAAAGTATGAGTTCAGTGATTCTGCAGCAGCCAGATCTCTGAACCTCTTTCTTAATGAGTTAATAAATTTATCTCACTGTCTAAATCAGTGGGGTCAGAGTTTTCTATTATTTAGAGCTGAAAACATTCCACCAGCTTCACCTAAGTTCATAGCCTCTCTCCCAGCACATCCCTGCTCAGACCCTTCCTTGATGCACTTGCTCCATGGCCATTCTATACTCATTGCTCTCTTTCTTTGACGTATATGATCCATATTTCATTCTCCCCCACAACTCTCACCCCCTAGCTAACTTTTACTTACCTTCCAAAACTTGATTCACTCTGCCTGAGGGCTGGATACCTGAGCACAAGCACAGTTCCTGTTAGAAGTATTCCAACAGTTCTTCTAAGGACAACTTGGATAAGCTCCCCTATGTTCCCCTTCTGAACCACATTAGCACCTTGTGCACATTTTAAGTCACATGTATTTATAATCACTTGTCTTTTTTGCTCTCCCAAACTACAGTGAGAGCCACTTGAGAGTGAGCACTACATCTCAACCTTTGTATTCCTCCATCCCAGCACAGTGGCTGCACTAGAACGTAATAATGCTGGTGTATGGTGGACAGATGGATCGATACATAGATGACGCATAGTCTCTACCATGGAATAGGCTAATAGCCTTATCATGGAAACCACAGAATGGCAGAGGGTGTTGTCACATTGTGTGGTGCACAAGACTTCCTAACAATTCAAGAAATGTGTATTAATACAACTTTAAGGTATCATTGCACAATACTAAATTAACCAAACTAAATAAAACATAGAAAATTCACTTAGGGAAACTGTGGGAGAATAGCATGCCTAGTACTGTCAGCAACACTGTAAATTGGTTCAATCTGTCTGGAAAGGAATAGGCAATTTGTAACAAAAGCTATAAAATTGATCATACTTTTTGACATAATAATTCCACTTTAAGGAGACATACCCTAAGGAAATAACCCAAATCAAAAACAGCAATTTATATAAAGAGATTCATAACAACAGTACTTAGAATAGAGAAAAACCAGTAACAACCTAAACTCTAATGGGAAAGCTAAACTAAGCAGATTATATAGCATTTTAGGTAGGAGTGAAAGCTCACAATGTCCCTAATCTATAAAATCATGATAACTGAAAAAACATAAAATAGAAACAATGAACTAACTATTTATTTATAAATATGTACATGTATATTGCAAAAGACAGTAAGCAAAAATAAGAAATAGTTTAATGATCACTAGTTATCTGTATTTTCAACTTTTACCCTCTGTTGTTGATATGTCCTGCTTAGGTGTCTTTAGCACATACATCTCCTATCTAAGTATTTTCAGTATAATTTTTGTCAATATACTAAAGCAGCTCTATTTCTTGTAAGATAAAGCAATGACTACATATCTCTGTGACTAAATTGTGACAGAGAGATGGGCAGCTAGAGCAATGAAGTATACTGCAGTCCTTACCAGGTGAAAGCAAAAGGGGGCCTTCTTACCAGAACTGAATTTTTCTAATAAAACACTAACCTTAAAAATAGCTGCACAGTAAGTGTCAGGAGCTGGGTGATTTGCTCCAGTGAGGTGGCCATATCTGGAGTAGCTGTAATTGGAGACCACTTTGTCATAATTATAATAATCTACTGACATTTCCAGAATGGCTCCACCTCCTGCAATACACAAATAAGTGGTTCAACTGGGCTTATGATGAACATCACCATATTTGACGCTTTCAAGTTTTTCATGGCTTCAATGATTTCCCCCAGGGACAGAGTATTGCTTTTGGTCTAGGTCTTTCCTTTGGCACTTTCTAACATAGAAACCTTTATTTTTTTATTTTTTATTAAATCATATCTTTGTACATTGATGCATTATAGAAACCTTTATTAAAATCAATGTAATAATTCTGCCTTGTATTGAATATATCTATTCCAACTATGCATTCAGGAACTCAGACAAATAACAAGGAATGGGTTTGTGGTCCACTAGGCCAATTATGGCATCAAATTTTATTACCTAACTACCATAAGATTTCACTCAAACTAGTGGACTGCAGGGGTATACTGGATTCCCCCAAATTAATGAAAGATTCTCTAAATTAATGAAAGTTCTAAAAGATATGGATCCCTTTCCCCCCAAGCCATTGTTACCTTGATAAATGGCTTGAGAACTCTTTGAAGACAGCCAGGACTAGAGTTTGCAGACTATATGTGTGATTTAAATGCAGAGTTCTTCACCAAGGGTATCTGGCCATTCCACTTTAAAATAGGGTCTGGGTCTATGGCTCAAGGTTAGAAACTGGATGATTGCTGTTTGTTAGATTACTTTCTTTTCTGTTGCTGTTGTTGCAGTTTGCCTGGTGCCAGATTTGACCCCGCCATCCTCGGTATATGTGGCTGGCGCCCTATTGACTGAGCCACAGGTGCCACCCCTGTCAAATTTCTTTTTAACTTACTTATTTTTTTTTTTCGGTTAATATGAGAGTGAATATGATTAGGTTACATTCTTTGGCTTTCTTAGGTAGTGTATAAGTTGTAGTTCAGCCCTTCAACCAGAGGTGCTGTGTACCCCTACATTGTACCTGTTTGATAGGAGCTCACCACATTCCCTCTCCTCCTCCACCCATTCTTGAATTTAAATGTATTTTTCTCTCTTCCACCTATGTAGTTTTTCCTCTACTAGTTCCATATTTGTATGGAGCACATTGTTAGTCTGTTTTTATTATATGGACCAAGAAAGTTTTTAGAAGACAGATTTCAATGCAAAGATATTATAATCAATTTGCCATGCCTAAGGTCCTATGGGCTCAGACCATTCTGACTAGCCTGGAACCATGCAGTGTTAGACATTGTGAGGTGCTTACCCAATAGCCATTCTCCAATTTTTCCTTGTTAACAGAAACACAGTAATTCACAATGCAGGAAAATGTCCAGCTAAAAAATTCTTACGTTCCATATTCCCTTGCAATTAAAATGCAGGTATGTGACTTAGATTCTGACAAATCAGATATATCTATGTAAAAACTGGATTTGGAAGTAAACAAAATGAAGAGGAGGCTAAGTGTAGTGGAACTGACATCTGGTAAGCATAATGGTAGAGGCAACCAGCCCTGTAATGATGAGAGTGCAGAGTGCCCGGCACCCAGTCCTGAGTGTTACTCCTGCCAGGGAGCAGTGGCATCTCACTACAACCACTCCAAAGCCACAGGCCACTCTCTGTCCAAAGGTATCCTGTGTGCTACCTAATATCCTTTTATAAAATCCCTTTTCTGTTTGAGCTTGAACTCTGATACAATTAAGAACATTAAATAATGCATACACCACCTTGCCTCTGGAGGCTTTGCAAGTGTCAGTCCTTGGTCTCCCCCCTTGAGGATGCTAGTATCCCCATTGAAACCAGGATTCAATTTCAACTACAGTACTCTCAGCATAAAGATAATAGCCTTTATAGCACTCATCAAAGAGGTTGGCACACCCCATTAGTATTTCTCAGTGCATTGGTAAAGGAGGCATCTTCTGGTCTCTCTTAGGGGATACAGTTAAAGGTAGATAAGTGATATGATAAATCCATGTCAACTTTCCTCTCTCTATTTTTTTTGTTTTTGTTCTTTCCAGCATGTCAAGGGTTTGGGGGCATCCCGATTCCTTACAAGCCAGTATTGAGTATAGGTTTCAGCAAGCCATTTGAGAAAATATTTAGAAATCCTAGATACTTGAGCCAAAATGTTGAATACAATATCTCTGATAAGTGCACCCACATCCATAAATTCATGCTGATTTTAAATTATGTTCTTCCCAAATGGAAAGCCAGTTTAGATGCTGGATCATCAAAATGAATGACACTTGTTCCCTATAATCATTAATACTTGTTCTCAAAGTGTTCTCTGTGTCTATAGAATTCTCAGAGATCCTCTAGGAGCTAAGAACACCAGGTTCTGGGGGACCATACTCCACTCCAATCACCTAAACATCAAATTCAACTTATAGAGTTTCATTTAAGGAAGAGGTCTAAGGCCTATTAAAATTTTAAAAAGGCTATAAAGATACAAAAAATACATCATCTTTGAAGCTCAACTGGAAGACTTTCTAGTTACCACAGCTGGTTCGATGCCCCTCAGTGGAACCCCAAGGGGAGTTCCAGAAATAGTTGTTGCGTTCCCATCTCCAGGTTTGTTTTTCCCTAAATCCACTGGCCCTGTCAGGAAGCCATACCTTTGCATTCCAAGAGTTCAATATGACACACAACTTCTCTCAGGGAAAAGTACAGCTTCTCAAGGGCCACACAAGGTTATGCAGCACCCTCCATGGTACCTGGGTACGAGAAGTGAGTTTAAAAAACAACATTTTAAAAGGAATTAATCGGTGAAGGATCAATGGTATCTATAAACACCATGTGTCTAGCATGTGCCTAGCGTGTAAGTGGTCAGTCCTGTAATAGGCTCAGTGGAGAGTCAAGAGAAGATGTAGTGTTACTCTACCAGCCAGTGTCTTAACCAGATAATATGTACCATGTAACTATTGAGTTGCAGCCACTATGCTGGTGAATACAACACCCTCCCTCTAAGCACTCACTATCTTTCATGCCAGAGACTAGTAGAAACAAAACTCTTCAGCATAAAACTGTTAAAGAACAATGAGAGAATACAGTAGCATGAGTGCTCACAGATTATAAATGGCCCTAACATTCAAAGAAGAAGGAGACAAATGAAAGTTGAAAAAGACTAAAATTTTCACACACACAAACACACACAAAAATAATGGATTTAGAGCAAAAAAGATGAAGATTTTTCCAAGCAAGAAATGAGCCGTACACTGCATGTATGTAAGTGCCTTGGCTCTGTGTGTGTTTGATAGCCCATCTTCCTCAGTTTAGCCTGGTCAGTTTAGTCAGTCAGAATAAGACTCTTCCCATTCTATAAGCCTATGACCCTATAATCCTTAGGGAGCCACCATTACACTTGGCAGACAGTTAGTTTCATATGAAAAGAGAAGCCCTCTTATCCCTGGCTCCAGACTATGTCACCAATCTTGAGCAGCCATTCTTCAAATGAATTTAAGGGAGAATGGATATCCCAGTGCAAACCCCAATCCAACCCTTTAAGCCTGACTTATAATGGGTCAGTAACATCTTTTCCAACAACAGACTAAGTTAGCAACTGGCACACTGATAGATACTAAATATTTTTTAATACAAGTGTGCAGAGGACAGGGACCATATGAATTCTACAACTGCAAAGTGAAATCAGAGCAAGGGACAGGCTGAAAGCATCACAATCTCAGAAATTTTTTAAGGTGGTATAACCTAGCTCTACATTCAGACAGTCCAGGTTCAAATTCAGCACCACTACTTCCCAACTATGTGACCTTGACCCTGAGTTTCTGCAATTGCAATGCAAGAATGTTGATTATTGTGAGTATCATGGCTCATGAATACTAATGGCATTTGTTTAATAATACAGAGAGTGTATTTGCCAATCACGTGTTATTTAAGGAAAAAGTTAGCTTTGCTTACCTTTATCTCAAATAGCAAAAAAAAAAAAAAAAAAGGAACCATGATGCAGAGAATTCGACTCACTCAGAAACCTAGAGAAATACAACCCTCCTGAAAATTATTTTCTCTTTGCAACAGGGCTTCTTTTACCCCTTACCATGTCCTTTCTACATCTTTAGGCATCTCATCTGTGCCCCTTTCCTATGAAGTCCCCATCACTCCAAGATATTTAATAGAATCAAAAAACCCTCAGCATTGGCAGGGACCATGGACAGCATCTGGTTCACTCTTCATGCTGTTAATCTCACAGCACTGCTGGCAGATGCAGGCTTCATATGTGATTTTTTTTTTCCTCCAGGTGTCTGAGTTTTAAGCCCTTGGTGGAATAAATCTCTGCTAGAAGAATATCAGAAGTTGCATGCAGGTAAGAATAACCACCACTGGGTGCACAGAGTCTGTTGTGTAGTAAGCACTTTCCATAAATTATCTCACTGGATCCTCACATTAACCCATAGAGGTAGGTGCTCTTATTCATCCCCCACTCTTTTTTCCATGTGGAAACTGAGGATCAATGAAGATAAATGGGTTGTTCAAGGTCATACCACTGGTATGTAAGGAAATAGAACTCAGGTCAGCTGAACCACTGTTTTTAGGGCTGGATTCATTTAGATGTAATAAAACTATAATTAATGGCTTATAGATTATTTTATGGTTAAGACTGGTTAGAGGTGTCTCTAAGGGCTAGAAGCGGGTGTCAAATGGTTTGAGCAAGACATAAAATGCTTCTTGGGAAGATGGCACCTTTGTGTGTGTACCTGAGCCCTGGGGACAGAGAAAGAGAGAAAGGGTAGGGGACGGGGGAGGAAGCACACACTGGACTTCCCTGAGCTCTGTGTGTCAAGCAGAGATGATAAAACCCAGCTCTCAAGGTGGTTGTGTGGTTCCTTAATAAATAGTAGTGATCATTACCAAACTTTGAAAAATAATGACATTGAGGAATTGTTCTGGTGTGAGCTTCTGAAGAAAAGGAATACATTGCCAACTCATAGTCTCATGTGGGCTGTGGATGCCACTTGGTGTGAAATGACAAGCCTAACTGGACAAGTGTGCCCGCACTTGGACAGCAGGGTGAACCAGAAAGCACAGAGTACCCTGCAGCCTGGCTCACCCTGGTCACCCCCAGTAAGCCTGCTACCTTTTATGCCATATTCCCCACAGGGCCCTGAAGACTTAGGAGGTATGGAATCTTGCTTTCTTCTCTATCCCAACATTTCTGTGCAATGAAGGAGGCTCTTTGACATCCTTGGAACACCCCTCTCCAGCTGCACCCAATGCAGGCAAATGCTCCCTTGGCTTGTTCACAGGCCACTCCAGCTGCAGGTTGCCACAGAAGTTTTGGAGTCTGCTGCCCTTGGAGTTGCCCTGAGCCTGAAAAGAGGCTGCCAGTAGTCTGGAAGGGGCAAAGGTGGCCAGTGAGAGGAGATAGAATCATTTCCTTCTTTCCCTTCACCTACAGGCAAAATGAAAAAAGAGCTATAAAGGGGTAAAGCAGAACAAAGATTAATAATTCTAACATCACATGTTCTAGAGCACTCTTCTTCCCAAGTGTACCCACATCTAATATTCGATTACTAGCCACACTTCCCAGGAATATTATTCCCACTTGACAGATGGAGCAAGTGGGATAGAAAGTGAGACCATGGCTGAGCTGTAGCCAGAGACCGTGGCCTCTGTGTTCCTGCCCAACACTCTCCTGTGTCCCTCTGACCCAGCATCTCCACCCACTGACCAGGAGCCCATGTTTCCGCTCCCAATATCAGTGGTTGTGTGGTTCCTTAATAAATAGTAGTGATCATTATTACCAAAGATTGAAAAATAATAACATCAAGGAATTCTTCGACAATTCCTCATCAGGACACACCTGGGCTGATCACAGGGCTGATCCACCTAACTTGATCATCACAGGGCTGATCCATTCCTGCATGGAATATTCATGCAACTTTCCCCAGCAGAGCAGCCCTTCTCTATTATCCAGGGGACTTCATATACTCTGCAAGAACTCAGAGCTAAATTGTCTCTTGTGGGAATCAGCTTAAAAGAGCCACAAAGGCAGTTCTGAGAAATCACTGCCTGGGAAGCCAAAGAGACCTATGACTCCCAATTCTAAGAGGGTTATGTAGGACCTGAACTTTAACAAAATGGGTAAATAAAGACTTCATCAGTTCTGTGTTAACACCAGTCAGGGACAACATCAATCCCCTAAAATCATTGGGAAGTGGAGAAAACGGGTTAATAACCACTAGGAAGACCCACCCATTAAAGTCGTTTATGTCTTTAACTAAATCCATGTCCATGAGGACATAATGCAACATCATTAAACTGCTCTGTGACGAGCAATTCCACTGCAAATGCACCAGCCTTGTTTCATCTGGCTTCAATCTGCTGTGGACAAAGGCTTTGCTTCTTAAGTGGACTCAGCTGTATTACGGGCTTCTGTGGTGATGTGGGGCTGGAGCGAAGCTCCATTTTATGTTCTTAAATATTCATAAGGAGCTTTGCAACATTAATATCTTAGATGGCTTACAAGAACACTTAAATACTGGGTCTTCACTCCCATCCCTTCTCCCCAAAAGTCCCAGCCTGTTCTAATTTGTGTAATGCATTGGGCCATTGTAATAATTGTCCAGGGATTTATTTGGTGGTTCTGCTGCCCCGTTGCATAGGGTGTAATTATGACCCCAGCTTCTCTTGTCATGCACTAATCCTGCTTGTTTTACTAGCAGGGAAGCCAAGATTGAAAAGGGCAAATGCAGGACAGGGCTAATGCACAGGAATTAAGTTATGGGCTTCAGTCATCTCCCTGGCTCTTTTCTCCTCTTCCAACTCTGCTGCTGCTGAATGGGGAATGAGCAGTCGTCTCAGTGTCTAGAGGATGTTTTTAATTAAAGAGCACATTTTATCAAAAGGATCAGATTCAAGAATGGGAGACTAGGGCCTTCAATGAGTACCCAAACAATAAACTTTTGGCACACACTGCTCAGAGACAAGAAGCTTAGAGACATGTCTTATCCTAAGGTGGCATGAAACTCTGTTGGCATGGTTTCGCATAAAAGCAAAATAGACTAGCTGCCAGTTATAACTGAGAAAGTGGGAGGTGGGTTCAGCATCATAGAATTCACTGGAATTTTCTGATAAAGTTCAAACACCAGGGGCTTGAGAAATCGTGAAACTGAATTGCTCCAAAACCAGATACTTCTGAAGATTCACAGGCACAATGAATTGCTTTTGTTCTGGAGATCAGATGACTCCATCTGATCAGATGACAGTATCATTGATACTGTCTAATCACCTCTTACTTCCAGTCTAAAATCAGGATTCCTAAGCCTAGGGTAAGCCAGAAGACAGGGCACTGGGCTGATATACCATGAAATGCAGAATCCATGTCAATGCACAGAAATATCCTCGTGTCAGCAGGCTGGGCCAGACCCATGAACCCCAACGCTGCATAATTTCAATAGGCAATAAGCCAAACACATTTGTGTATGAATGTGTATCAAACTCCTTAGAGGTGCACATAGAAACATGTGAATAAGTACAAATTAAGAACATGTATCCTCTAGGAATAAGAATCACCAGCTGCCATCTTTTCAAGGCTACACTCCTATAGGTTAAATTCAAGCTCAAATGTCTGAAGCTGGCAAGGTTATGTGCTGGCCTAGAGTCATGGGCCTACTTTCCCACCCCTCTTGCCAGCCCACTATTCTCCATGCATACCTACCCCTGAGGCATTTCCCAGTGGTCCAGGAGTGGGGGTAACTGCTAGCATTAAAGTGACCTTGCCGCAGAGATAATAAAGTCAACCCATTTGAAGACTGGCAGCGTGAAGTCTTACCTCCCAAGCCTCTGGAGTTCTTTCCACAAAACCACTGGTCAGAGAAGGCTTCATGGAACAGGTGAAATTTGAACTGAATTTGGCAGGGCTAAGGAGATGGGGCATTCAAAAACAGATACAAAACAAAGTAGAAAAAAAAAATTAAAAAACACAAGTTACACAATGCAAGGGTACTTTTCAAAATAACCAAGAGTAAATTATAAATGTCTTACCACAAAAAATAAGTAAGTGAGGTGATGGTTGTGTCGATTTGATTTAGCATTCCGCATTGTATAACAAATCATCACGCTGTACCCCATAAATGTATACAGTTATGATGTAATACAAAATTAAATCGAAAAATAAAAATAAATAAATAAATAAAGGCAAGCAAGAGTCTAGGATGATGAATTGCTTTGCCTGCTGGGCCATTCTTACCAAGAATTTGTAGGATGTAAGGCTGAGGCATAGGATCTGATGGCAGATCCTTGTCTTTCGGTCTTAGATCTGAGACCTCATGGGCTCCTAACTGCGGTTGTAAAATAGCCTCACCTCATAGACAAATGCCTCACTTCAAAGATGGCTTTATAACCAAGGCTCCATTAACATCTCCTTCATGTAAGAGTCTGAAACAGAGAGAGGTCAGCTGCTCCCACAGGCACCTTCGTCTTCACACCCCAGCACCAGGATCACGGACTTCCCTCCTCAGGACATGGTTTACAGCACTGGAATAGTTACATAAATTTCCATAAACATCTGCAAATGCCCCAAACATCACATTCCATGAACAGGAGCGAGGGGACGCAGGAAGGCTATCTGGAGATTGGGGCTCCACCTCTTGAAGCTTCCCCAACTTCAGGGCATGAAAGTTAAATTTGACTAATCACAAGCCGTTCTTCCTCTGCTGAGCACCTGAGTGCTAATTACATGCTTGGTTAATTCAGTAATGTACGTATATTGCAGGGCTGAGCCTCTCTTCCCCTTCCTCTGCTATCGGAGATTAATGAGGGGAGGGAGGGGGAGATTGTTTCAGACCCATTCGTGGAGTTTTGTTCACACCTCCTGTGATGACAACCCAAGCCACTTGGAGGCTAGCTGCCTTTCCCACCCTGCATGGGGAGCAGAATCATCCTTCAGTGTGGGCGCAGGGAAGGAGGGGCACAGGCAACAGTCTCTAAGGCAGTTGAACTGGGGGGGGGCGCTGGCAAGCCTGGGAGGTAGACCTGGGTAAGGATGCAGTCTCCACCAACTTCTTACAAGCCAGCTCCTCCATGGCGTCCTGATGGCTCACCTTTAACAACTATTTCCAAATGGCCATCCTAGGGGTGTGGGTGTCCAGCATTCTCAATTGTTATCAGACACTTCCCTCCATCTGCGGCTTGGGTCTGTCTTGTAGGGATTGACCTGGGTGTGCATTCTGGAGTTAGAGCTGCTCTTTATGGCAGGAGTCAAAATTCTGAGGCCTTCTAGGCCTAAAGACAGGGCAATAACTCAAGAAAACAGAACTAGAGGGCATTCGAAGGAAGCTATGCCAAGTGGAGTGAGAGGAAAAGCTGGATGTCTTCTAGACATGCAGATATCCAGTCAGCCTATAAACTTAGCCCAGCCATCCCTGCTGCCATCGTGGGACAGAATGGGGAAGACAGACCCTCCTTCTGCCCCACACATCAAGAACTGCTCTTTTGTGTTCTTATCCCTCACAAAATGTGCCCTGGTGAAGACAGCCACGTGTCATCCTTTTGAAAATGCTTGTAGAGGGATGGGAAGCATATGTTGATAGTTAGCCAGGGCTTGGCCCTCTAGAAAGGGCCCTGACTTCTGTTGCTACCCTCACCTGTCAAGAGCTGCCTTCAGTCTGGTCACCTGGGGAGTCCTTTTCTCCCCCAGGCCTGGCTAGCTGCTCTACCTTCTCTCAGTTCCCCCACACACTTCTTGAGTACCTGTCGTGGGGACCCTGAGAGCAGTCAGAGGAACTGAGGTGAACAGGCAGGTAACTGACCATGACAGTGGAATCTGGTCCATTCACGTGCATGGTCCCAGGGGAGGGCAGAGAAGAGAGTTCTTAAATTCTGGGAGTGGGAGGGGTGCTCAGGAGCACTTCCATAGCAGAGGGGAGACCTGAAAGAACACCAGGAGTTTTTTAGACAGGAGGGAAAGGGGGCGGCAGGAAGGGCCAGGGAATAGCATGTGCAAATGTGCACAGATATGACGGTGGCAATGGGAGAAAGGCTCCGCTCCATTTTCCAACTTCTCTCCCACTCCCTGCTTCTCCCGCTCCTCCTTCCTCATTCCAGGAAGAGCACTGCCAGAGTGAACCTCTAAAAGGACACTGAAAGCAGTGGCCAACTTTTCTCTTTCCTTTTCTGGGCCACTTATCAACAAATTCACCACCTACTCTGTAGTAGACTAGTCATCTGCAGGGAAGAGGCTATGATGCTTAATGAAACAGATGTCTCTCCAAGGGCAAGGTTTCAGACATCAAGATCAGGCCACTGGAGGGTTACTTTAAGGTGAGACCCCCCTCTCTGCTGCCCTTCAAATAATGACAGGTGCTGGACCAACTCAGGTATAATGAGTTGGGCATTTTTTTTTTATTATTAAATCATAGCTATATACATTAATGCAATCATGGGGGTACAATGTGTTAGTTTTATATACAATTTGAAATATTTCCGTCAAACTGGTTAACATAGCCTTCATGGCATTTTCTTAGTAATTGTGTTAAGACCTTTACAGTCTGCATGTAGTAAGTTTCACCTGTACCCTTTTAAGATGCACCGTAGGTGTGGTCCCACCAATTACCCTCCCTCCACCCATCCTCTGTCCTCCCCTCCCTTGCCCCTTTCCCCATATTCTTGTGCTGTAATTGGCATATAGCTTTCATATGAAAGCTATAAATTAGTTTCATAGTAGGGCTGAGTACATTGGATACTTTTTCTTCCATTCTTGAGATACTTTGAGATATGAGTTGGGTATTTTTAAAGCATCTCATTGCATCAAAAAAAATGTCAAAGCCTTTTAAAGCAAATGTCTTCCCAGATGAAAAGTGGAAGCTCTGGGACCTAGTGTCTCTTGCTTTGGGGTCCATAGACCATTTGGTCATATGGTAATCAGAGGGTGGAACTGGTTCCTAATCCAGTTCAAATTTCCCTGTGCTCTCAAGGTAGAAAGAGGATTAGCAGCTGCATGAAGACACCCTTGGCTACTCGCCACACCTTCATTCACATTTTCTCTCGGCCACTTGTCCTGTTTCATCCCTGCTACTTGCTCCTCTCCCCAAGCTTGATCTCAGAGTACCCATAGACAAAGTCTTCCTCTTCCAGCTGCAAAACCACCCAGTGACTTGGGGGAATCCCTGCTTCTTGACAAGCTGCGGCTGGGCCCCTGCAACAGGCTCCCAGGTTTGCATCCTGCCCCAGCCTGCCCAGCCCCCTTCAGGCCAAGTGGACCCGTTTCCACTTCCCAGAAAACGGGAAGCTCTCTGCGAAAACCACATTAATGGGGTTCCATTGACAGCTGCCCATTGACAACCAAAAGCTTTGGCAAACGCTAGGTCTTTATAAAAAGAAAAAAAAAAAAAAAAGAGGCCAGTCATCCCAGAGGCTGCCTTGATTACATCATGGGCTATTGCCTGGCCAAGCTCTTACACAGGCCCACAAGAGAACTCCATCTGCCCCCGGCACGGGCTGCCACTCGGAGACCACTGGCCATAGATCGCGTCTATCAGCAGTGGAGTTCATTATCCCCTAATGCTGCCTTCTTTCTTAGATCATTAGAAAGAAACTTGACCTGACCTGTGAACTCTGAAATTGATTGTTGCTTTGAAATGGTCAACAGCCCATTTTCTAATCGATACATGGAATAATTTTATACATATTTAAATTATATATTAACTTTAATGCTTGTTAAATTTATCTACCACTTTCCTCCTGTACTTCTTATACATTTTCTCGAACTCAGGTGGGTATATTTACCACTGGGTAGGAGGAAAAGAGAGCAGGAGAGGGAACCTAGGCCAAAACTGAGGGAGGGAGGGCAGGGAGGGCCCAGGCTCAGCCCATGGCAAGGGAAGACTGAGTCCTGGAGCTGTGTGTGTGCTTGAGAGAGGGCACGGGTGTATGCACATGTGTGTCATAGCACATGTTATCCAGGAACATATGTGAGAGTGTGTGTGTGTGCAGGAGTGTGTGTGTCTGTGTGAAGGGACTTGTGTCCCTGGGAATATGTATGGGTGAATGTGTTTTCTGTCCCAACTTAAATCATCCAGACACCTTGCCTAATCCCCCGTATTGAAAATTAGTTTCTCCTCCATACACTTTAAGAAACTATCAATGCAGGGGTTTTGCCTGAAAAAGCCAGAGTCAGACCGCTACAGTTATACTGAATGCAACTTCAAATTTCTAGAATGGAAAAGAGTCCCCAAAGTGCCAAACTCTCTGGAAAGAGAGCCAGAGCTGCTAATGGTCTCTAAGGCAGAGGTTCTTAACCTGGTGTTTATACACCCTGGGACCTCCATGGATCAATGAGTCCCTTGAAATTGAAGGTAATATGTATGTGTGTGCATGTGTGTGCAGGTGTGCACGTATGCTATGTGTCCAGGGAGAGGCTTCCTTGAATTCATTAAATTTTTGAAATGTTTATGACTGGAAGAAAGAGCTACTACAGGGCAGATATTATGTTTGTCAGACCTTTTTCTGTTCCCTAGGATGTATTACTTGCAGACACAGGCCAGCACCCCTTTCCTGGCTTCTAGTTGGGGCAGGACTACCCAGGGACATCTAATCTTGTGCCAAGAGCAAATCCCTGATGGAGAGCCTCTCATACTCAGAGCATAGTGACCAGCAAACAGGCTCCTGGGTCAGAGTCCAAGTCAGCCGCCAGGGCTGTCCTGCCTAACCCTGACCTTCCCAAGTTGGGACGCTTCCAAGATACACATTCTCTGCATGCCCCTATTGGTGGGTGGGATGGAAATGAATATAAACCACACTTTGAGAAAGCAATCTTTAAAACATTCACACCTTTCATCCCAGTCGTTTTACTTCTCAGAATCTCTCCTAAGGAAATAATTCAATGGTAGGCGAAGGTTTGTGTGCAAAGACAGAACATTAACACCAAAGCAAATGACTGGGAATGATCTACTGTCCAGCGTCTGGGGACTAGCTAAATACATTCAGTGAGCCCAGATGAAGGATTGCTCACAGCAATTATAAAGCGTGTTTACATTTATGAACCATGTAACTAAATTAAACATCAATAATTTTAACCATTCATCTTCTGTTTTTAACATATACATGTAATAGAAGTTTTCAATAACATGGGAAAATTCTTACACAATTTTACAGTAAAAGAATGAAATGGTGGGATTTTTAAGGGTTTTTTGTAATGCATTTGAAAAGACAGTAAAAGAAAAACTACAAAATAGTGATCTTTATTTTTAATCCATTTACCACACAAGAGTCATCGTAACTCTGTAACTCCAGGCTCCAAATTCATGGACTCCATATTTGCACTTTTCCCTCCTTCTTGGGAGCTGCATGACTCAGTCCCCATGTCTCACTGAGATATGCCTTCCTCTTAAGTCCTTTGATAAAAATCAAAGCAGTACTTACCTCCCCGGTGCTGTTACATTTCCACATTCATCTTCAACTCCCAGAATCTTTCTTAGAGCAATCTATTTTAACTTTCCTCTGCTAATTCAAGAGCAGCTAATCTCTTATTTACAAATGAAGGTACAATTTAGATGAAAGAGTATAACCTAGGCTGTTTCTTCTATGAGAAAATAAGGAGGACAGGAAAGCAAAAAAGAGGAAGCAATCAAGAAGACCAGCTTTACCTATCTACGCTGCTCCCTACTTTCCCGGGAAGATCAAGGTCATCTAACGTGAACCATCTTGACTTTCTTCTCTCCGCTTCAGAAGCTCCCTGCATCATTATCCTTCATCCTTTCATCTCCCTCTTGTCTCAAAGGAAGACGTATTCTTTTACTTTGCCAAGGTGCACCCCTCCACCTGGACTATTGATCCTGGCCCTTCCTTTCTCCTCCAGACCTTTGCTAGATCAATCATCCTCAAGCTCAGCAGCAGCTGCCACCTCCCCCTCTCTAGTTATACCTTCCCCTCCTGTAGAGCACTGATTTGGATCCTTGCTTTGTTACTTCACTAAGTAGCTGGTCAGGCTCCTTAAAATCTGTGTGCCTCAATTTCAGTGTCTGAAAGCTGGAATAATAGCACCTGCTTCACAGTTACTGGGATGACATGAAAGAGTCCCTATATAACGGTGAGCTGCCTTCGTTACTGTCATGGTTTCAAAGGATGCTCAACAGGCTCCTATCTTGCAAATGCTTTTTCCAGCACCTTCTACATTATTATATTAGCCTGAGTCACTCCCTCCTGTCAAGGAAGTGTATTCACTGCCTGGAATGCCTGGGCACCTGGTCCTCCAGTGCCACCTCCCCCACTAATAGGGTTGTTCTCATTGGCATTGGTGGTGGCCCACTGCTCAAAAATTTGGCCTCCTCATCTTCCTTTCCCTAACAACCCTAACAACCCTCCCCAAGCCCACAGCTCTAGCCATCATCCAGACACTGATTATTCCCATATTGGAAGAGGATTTTAGCAAGGAAGAAGAGAATGAGATGGAATTTCTATTGGAAGGGCACGACAGCATCTTCGAATAAAGAGAGAAGAAAAGGAACAGAGGTTGAGGCCGGCTCTACTTAGAGGGTGAGACACGGCTTGATTTCTGGGGTTTAAATCATTCTGCACTTCTACTTGTTCTTTTATGCCATCAGTGTCACCATCTGAGAGTCCTCCCCTTAGCTTAAGGTTTTGATTCCTGTCTTATTTTCTGCTTCTCCATTCCATCTACTCCTCTTCTTTCTCTTATTTCATGTGGCTTACACCTACATCCCCATGTTACAGTGGAAAGAAAGAAAAGTAGACAAAGGATTCAGGAGAGTTGTTCAAACCCCAGCTCTGCCACCAATTGTGGAACATTCCTCCCTTCCTGGGGTTCACATTGGTAAAATCAGTTAATAATGTCAATCCTAGAGGGCTGTTGGGAGTAATGTGGCCAATTGTTAGTTTTCCCCCTCTTTTCTCCATCTTAGTCTCAGTTTCTCTATCTGTGGAATGGGGGTGACAGTATAGATGATTTGTCAATTCCTTCTGCTTTGGAAGGGCTTGGCTCCTGTCCTCTGCTTTACTTAGGAAGTGATTCCTAATGAGATTTCAGAGGTCAATAAGTAATACTTCTCGTCCCAGACAGAAGCAGTGGGTCCAACAGAGGGAGAATCAGCTTCATTATTGCCAGACTGGAAGATGCAGCCTGAGATCTGTGGCAGTAGTGGACTTGCTCACATTGCATCACGGAAATTCAACCTCCCATCTATTTTGGGAGACCACGGCTGTACTCCTTGCTTCTTTTCCCAGTGAGGAAGGTTTTGTAGGAACACAGGAGTTTGCTTGAATAATCCCCCCAAAGGTGGACTTTGTCTGGATGAGATTAATATTTAAATCAGTGACTTTAGGGTAAAGCAGATTGTCTTCCCTATAGTGGGTGGGCCTCATTCAATCAACTGAAGGCTTAAACAGAACAAAAAAGCTAAGTGAGAGGGAACCCCCCTCTTTGCCTACCTGTTGGAGCTGGGACATTGGTTTTTTCCAGCCTCATTCTTGCACTGGAGCACTGGCTCTTCTTGGGTCTCAAGCCTGCAAGTTTTCAGACTGGAACTTACACCATCTGTTCTCCTAGTTCTGTACCTTGTGAACTGCAGATCATGGGACTTCTCAACCTTCCTACCTGGATGATCCAATGCCTGATAAAACATACACACACACACACACACACACACACACACACAGAGAACACTCACACATCCTATTGGTTTTATTCCTTAGGAGAACCCTGACTAATATGCTCTCTTTAGCTAAGATTTCCTGGTTTACAGTTTTACTCATCTGGTGATGCTCTGAGGAGGTTCTAGTCAGAGCTTCCCTAGTGCTGAGCATCAGAGCAGTACAGGATCGCAATGAGCTACTGGCCACAGAAGGTGAAGAGAAGGCCACCAAGAAAGGTGCTAGGAGAAAGACACAAGATAGTGGAGTGGGTCAGTGGGGAACCGAGAGATGGTGGACTTAGCCCCACAAGCTGAAGGAACCCCTGGGATAGCAGACCTGCTGGTAAGAGGACAGGAGGACAGTGGCGAGAATGGATGAGAGGATATAAGGTATCCCCAGCCCTGTGCTGCCTCCTATACTGTCACTCCTCCCCTAAGCCCAGCATGTCTCCAGTGGACTGTGCCATTACTGTTTCTTGGCTTCTCTACTGGTGCATGAAATCTCCAGGGAAGATGCCCATCTTCTTCATCTTGGCATTCTTAGCCTGGAGGCTGTAGGTGCCCAACAATGGTGAAACTTGGTGTCTGCTGGTCAGATGCCCAAGCAATTAAGTCATTCAGCTGACTGAAAATGGCCTTCCTGAAAAATAAAGAAAAAGCCACAGAGGGCCACAGAGGATGAGTGAGGGTGAGAGATGGGGAATGGTTCCCGACTGCAGTAGACTGATTCCTTGCAAGGCCCTAGAGCTTTAGGGGAGACCAATGCTCTGAAGTCAGACTGCCTGATTCAGATTCCACTGGAGTGCTCTGTGGCCTTGGGCAAGTTTCTTAACTTCTCTAGTCTTCAATTTATTCCTCTGCAAAAGGAAGGTAACAGTAGTACTCACTTCAGAGAACTGTTTGGAGGATGAGACAAATGAATGCAAGGAAAGTGCTGAAGAGCCTGCCTGGTGCATAGTAAACCATTGAATGTGTTTCTTCATCATCATCAGTAGGAGCATTTTGCATAAGTCAATCAAATGGCTCAAAGTAGTTTTGTAACTAAGCTGAGCTGTGTAAGGAAGCTTCTTTCTTATGGAGGCCACAGATCTGTCAATTGTGACCCAGGATCCACCCTTAAAGGAGAGACTGGAACTAAATTAGGACTGTAACCACAGCTGTTTCCAGAAATCCAAAATGTCCAAGCATAAAGTTCCATCTATTAAGAAACTAGGAATAGAAACATTAAGTCACCAATAACATTCAGCCTCATTCAAGGGTGGGGGGAGGATTATTTGTTTGTTTTTGCAAATATTAAACTTTCCAATTTTCTTGTAACAGTGGTGGTTTCATCAGAAAGCTGGAATTGGATGCCCAGATTATTATGAGACAGGCTATGGCTTAATCTTCTCGGTGTTTTTATATATGAGAATAAAGAGGCATTTGGCACTTATCTAAAATTACAACAGCAGAGAAGGCAAAGAAGCCCTCCCAGGTACATGGCTGTGATCTGCATACATACATGCTTTCGAGCTCATTATGAAATCATGAAATCAAGACACCTCAGAGGTAGGAAGAGCCTTGGTTTCCTCTCTCTTCCTTCCCTTTCCTCTTACAGGTGGAGAAATTGAGGCCCAAAGGAAAGATGTTAATTACCCAGCATCGCTCAGTCAGTTGTGACAGGCTAACCAGGATTTCCAAATAGAGAGCTGTGAAATGAAAAGCCAAGTGCAGTTTCTTCAGACCACCATAGCACTGTGAGCGTTCTTGGCCTCTGAACACACAGAGCAGGTTAAGTCTGCAGGCAAGAGGCTGCGCTGCCTGGGGAAGAGTAGGAGAAGGAGCCCTGGAAGCATCTAACACTCAAGCCTCTGTCCCGGTTCTCTGGGACTTTGGAAAAATTATTTCCTTCTCCAAGCTTCAGTTTCCTCTGCTGTAATGCTTATCCTGACAGTAGTTTGAAAATTAAATGAAATTACACATCTTAGTATATTAGGTACTAATGTAATAGGAACTTGTATTTTAAGATGCATTATTTATTTAGTTCATCAACATACGACACACTCCTTTGTCCCAGAGCTGATTCTTATGCATGTTGGTTTTGTCACCAACAACTAAATTGTAAGAAAATGCAATTAAATTCCATGGGAGCAAAAGTTTTGTCTCTTTTATTCCCTAAACTAGCCCCACTAACTGTATTACATAATGCCTGGCACATCGTAGGAACCCAGGAAACATTTGTTGAATGAATAAATTCACTTTAAATGAAATAAATGAACAAATTTTTCTTTCTTCCCCTAAAGAGTTTAGATCTACAATAGTAGTAGTAAGTCTTGTATTTGTATAGTGATTTACATTTTTCAAAGCATTTTCACGTGTTAAAATGCCCCCATGAAGGAGAAAGATCAGGTGGTATTTCCAGTCCCCACTTCACAAGTGAGGAAACTGAGGTGCAGAAGAGCTAGGAAGTCATGGAGCATGGGTGACAGCCATGTTGCAAATCCGGGGTCAGTCCACTTCCAGTCTGCCATAGCCACCACGTACTCACGGAAGGACTGCTTAATTTGGATTCTGAGTTTGATCCACCTGGTGAGGCCCCTGATGACTGTGTGAAGCGTTCCCAGCTTTAGGAGAATGACATATGTGTGAGAGGGGTGACTGGATAAAGGGATGCCCAGGCTGGGAAGCTGGGGCACCAGGAGGGGAAACTCTTCCTTCAGCAAGACAAATTTGTGCGAGGAAATCAAGCTTGGCTGGGGAAGCCAATTGGAAAAGAATGATAGAGAGCCGGCTCCTGAGGTTCATCAAAGTCATTTGTTGCAGGTAAGCTCATTTTTCACAGGCCAAGGGGATATTTACCTGGAGTACACCTTTAAGGAATAGCCGACAGATTGAACGGTACAATGCTTTATTATATTTCACACCCTGGTGATTCAATATGATGGAGGCAGGAGGAGGGGACGATGCTTGGGAGGGAGAGCACAGGAGAAAGGCAGAAAGGCAGAAGAATGAGATACTAAAACATCTGGCAATGCTGTGTCCGCCTTCCCAGGTGCCTGGGGCCAGCTTCAACTGCAATGAAAGGCTCCGGAAGTACACAGGCAGCTGTGCCCTGTGCATGAGGCCAACGAGGGAGTGGATATCTGTTCAGTTGACCTCATCCTTTCTTCCTAACCACTCACCATGTCCTCTGTGGCCTGTTCAGTCCCTTCACATCTTTGGAGATGTCTCACACCGTTCTTAGAACCTGAAGACCTGCACTCTGGTCCTGGCTCTACCACTAATTTGGTTGAGTGAGCTGACATGAAGCATTTCCTCCTGCACTCAGGCTTCCTCACCTGTAAAAGAGGCACTTTGCTAGTGTGCTTCCTCTCAGCCCTGAGAGTCTGAAGTTCTGAGTCAGTCCCAGAAACTTGCATTTTTCTGGACACAGCAGCCTTCCCTTGCCTCCCCAACACTCTTCAGTGGCCAAGAAGTCAGCAGCAGTCATCATCCCGAAAGGCCATCCTCAGCCCAATCTTCAGGGAGAGGAACCATTAGCCCTTAGACCACCATCATCCCTTAATAACGCTCATCCAGATATACACCTCAGCCCTCAGGAAGCTGTCCTTTTAGCCCTTCCCACCATCTACAAAGTGTTACCCTTGAACGCACAGGTTAGGGTTAGGGTTAGGCCTTCAAAGTCTCTATGGAACACTTCTCGTTGGTTTTCAATTATCTCATTTCTCTTTGTCCCTTTCCCCAGGATAGTATAGTAGGGATAAAGGGTACCCAGAGATGAGTCAACAGTCACCCCTGCCCCAGTAGGAGCTCCTAGGCTAAAGGTCTTCAAGAGAGGTTTTGCAAATGTCTAGAATGTGATATAATTTCAAGTGCCAAAAATATGAATAAGTCAAAGAATATGGGAGCACCTAGGAATGAAAAGATGAATTCTTCCCAGGGGCAAGAAGGTTTCCCAGACAGAGAGAAAGTGACCTATCAGGCTGAGACCTCTGGCAAGCAATGATGTGTGTGTGCTTGAGGGAGTGGAGAGCAATCTAGCAAAGGTGGCAGTGTGGGCCACATCAGGGGAGCATCCAGAGGGGACATTGGTGGATGAATATTTTAGGCGCACCTCCTCAGAGAACATCCACAGCTTTATGGCCCCAGATATGGTTATTTTCCCCACACCTGTAAAGATGGGTACAGAGAAAAACAAAAACAAAACAAAAAGATGGGCACAGAGCCTGGGAACTCCAGGCCCACAGAATTTCCTGGGAATGATTCTAGCAGTGGAAATACCTTTGCTGAAACTCAGGTGATCAGTGAGGTCAGCAGGCCAAGTATACCAGCAAATCCCTGATTGTCCCCTGGATGCCACACCTAACTGCCAACCTGCACCTAACTGCCTCTGACATTCTAGAAACACAGATTAGATACTAAATTCTTTGCTGACATTGGAACTCAAGTTGGTCCCTAGGAAAGAATCCCAAGGATGTCAGAACTAGCATGTACTTTTCTTTGGGTGGCTCTGGGAGCCTTGAATGTTCCTGGCTCCTACAGTAACATAGAGACAGGAAAGAGACATGTTTTCTTCAAGCTCACAGCACAGCTACAAAGGCAGGAAACCCACAGAGGAGATGGTGAGAGAGTACACTCATGAATTTAAAAAAGGCGAAGTCAATAAAAGCTAGAGAAGCATGGAGCAGATGAACAAAGAGATGTAGACAAGGTCTACAAGGTCTACATTTCCAAAGAAGCAACTTTGGGCCCTATGGAAATGAAAAAAGGAGAACTTCTGCATCAGTGGTTGTATCAGTCATCTATTACTACATTAATGCTGTGTAACAAAGCATCTCAAAACTCAGTGGCAGAAAACAACAATCATTTCCTTTTATTGTGTGACCCCATGACATGATCCAGGCTGGGCTCAACAGGGCCTGCCTGACTCTGAGCTGCAGGTCAGGTCCAGGTGAGCCCAGTGGTCTCTCAGCCTCTTTGCCCAACAGGCCAGCTGGGACATGTTCTTCTCATGACCATAGCAAAGCACAAGAGGTCCTGTTAATTTCATGTCTGCTAACATCCCAATGGCCAAAGCAAATCACATGGCCAAGCCCTCAGTAAAGGAAGGTGAGGTACATACTTTGTCCACCATGAAGTCAAAGCAAGTCATATAGCTGGGGCCCAAATTAGCAGAGCAAGGAAGTATGTGTATGGAGGAAGAAGAACTAGAAGACCTGGAATAACTATTTAGGTCAAGGTCCAGAGGTAAATCTGAGTCTGGTATAGGAGGAGAGCCAGGAGGAAATGGGCAACCCATATCAGAATGGCAGGGTGCGCAGGAAAGAGGGTGGAGATCCAGCTGGCTCTGGAAGAGAAGATGAGCAAGGAGCTGGGTTAAAATTGTGTGGCAAACCTGCAAACACTCCCTTCCTTTGGGCCCCTCTCTCTTCTTGATGATTAAGATACCATGACCTGGAAGCGAGAGAGTTTTCCCTTATGGGTTTTCTGCTGGAAAAATATTACAACTCGCAGAGCTACCACCTCCTCCAGGAAGACTTCCAAGTTTTACCCAGCCCTGAGCTCTGTCCGTTCTCTGAGCAGCAGGCATGCAACATGGGCAGGGCCACCTGGCACTCAGAAGTCATCGCATCACCTGGTTAAATCACTGTGGTGGGAGCATCTGTCTTGACTTCCCAACTAGACTCTAAGCTCTCATGGGACGGTATTTCACACTTTTTTTGTTGTTGCTGTCACAGTCTCTAAACAGCAGGAGCTCCACAACTACATGTGGAAAAAATGATGGAAGAGTAGACAGTGCTAAGAAAATCAGGGAGCACCATTTCTGGAATAGAAAACTGGAGAAAGTAGGTCAGCTGGACCAGCAATGATCAAGACAGTCCTATTAATAGAAAACGCAAACAATATTTAGGGATAGGAGCGTGAAATGGGAAAGGGGAAGGACACTTGAAGGTGGATGGAAACTCAGCCTTGTGTGAAACATAAACTTGAGCAGAAATGAAATTGCTTAGGAGATTGTTTCTAAAGAAATGTAGTTGCAGGTAATGGCCTCAGGGAAAGCTTCCGTGGCAAATCAGTTCACCAGCCACCTCCTGCAGAGCCCAGAAAGGTGCTGCTAGCCATACAGACACTTGGGAATCCTTGTGTCAAGACTTACCAGCCACACAGGAGGGCTGTGCAGCAGCCACCCCTGCCCTATGCCAGGGTTTTCCCTGCCTTGTACTCACTTGGAGTTCAGGAATGGATATTTTCCTCCTTGCCTCCTCCAGGAAGCCCTCCAGAATAGATAACAATATTAACACTGACTTAATCCAAAATAAAACACACATATTCCCCTTGATTGCAGTTTTTTTATTGTCTCTTGTGTATCAGCCTTGTGCATTAATGAAAGTAGGAGCCATAATTTTTCTTTCCTGTAGACTTCTCCTCCAGTGTAGGTATATACCGACTTTTTGTTCAATTCCATTCAGAACAATATGAGGTAAATATATGATGATGCTGATGAAGATCAAAGATACAAATAAAAAATCCAGGACCTTCAGATTGAAGCAAAAGATTTGCCATGAAAAGTTTTATCTTAACGGGGGCAGCTACAGGAAGGGAAAGATAAGAGGAGCCTCCACCTCCTCTGGTGTGCCTACCTTCCATACAGGGCCCATGAGCAGGGCTGCCTTGTCTGGAAACTGGCCTGAAAAAAACAAAGAACGCAACAGTGAGGAGCCTGTGAAGCCCATCACCCAGATTCCACCATTCCTCATGAACCTGGACTCTGCTCAGGTTCTTTCTGCCCACCCAAGTCCTTGAAATCAACCTGATGGGTAATAAATCCATCCCCAGTCCTCTTGTGTCCCCTGACACTCTTTGGAGTGACAGATCTTCTTGCAAATCCCCAACCTTTACTCCCACCTCCACCAGGACAGAGCAGGATCACGCTGCCTGGGGCCAGCCTCTCCAAGGGCCTGCCTCTACCTGGGCATACCCCCACTTGACCAGGGTTGAGGTGTGGGGGTACGCTTGTAAACCGGGCTGTGCCACACATCCTCCCTGAATGCTCAGCTCTGGGGGACCGCTCTGTAGGGCATGGTTTCAGGAACTGTGGGAGGCTGTGTTTCACGTCAATGGAGGAGGAAGACTACTGAGAGACAGATTCTGACGCACTGAGAAACTCAAAGTTGACCAATGCCAGAGGCCCGGCACCTGACTTTGGTTATGGGAGCTGACCAAGTTTCCTTTTGGCCTATCCCGATGTGACCAGGGTCTCTTCCCACAAAGCCAAAGCATTTCTGACTAACCACCCCCACTCACTTCTCACGTACCTGCCTCAAACAGACACGCAGCCACAGCCTCCTTTATAGTTGGTGGTCATGGGTTACCATCTAGATATTGAGACATCAGCAGACACTTGCTGGTGACATTTCTTTCTTCTTGCCCTGAGTGGTTGTCACTCTGGACCAGAGCCACTGACTAATTCTAGCTGCCACTGTATTTCCTATTTGGGATAAATTTTTAAAAGCAAAGCAAAACAAAACAAAACAAAACAACCACTCTTCTTCTTCTTCTTCTTTTTTTCTTTTTTTAAGATATACGGCATCAGTTTCTCTTGGGCACAGGCTAGACCCTGCCAGCTACACTGGCAAAGGAGGCTCCTTTAACAGCCATAAAGGGGGCAAGTGGAGGGAGGGTAGGAACTCCAAGCCTGCATGCCTTCCCCCAGCCAGCCCCTTCCTCCTTGCAAACATCCTGAGACACTGACATAAAAATTTGGGATGTCAGAACAGTGTCTGACTTGGGAGAAAGCTTGGTGGGCTCAGTCCCCAGGCTAGGTGGGGCCAGTGAAGGGAAGTGTCACAACATAATACTGAGAAAGTAAAACATCCAGTCTGGATAATCCTCTTAAGTCAAAGAAGAAAATAACCAGTATGATTGATACTCCCACGAGTGAGCCAGAGAGTACACAGAATTTTCTTACCAGTGAGTAAGCAGGAGGTTTGAAAGGGCAGGGGAGGCCCAGAGCTCTAGAGGTTAGGATAGAGGTCATCTGGCAGGGCCCAGCCCCTCTTGTGACTGGTTCCCCTGCCCCATTTCAGGTCAAATATGTGGATGAAACCAGGACTCTCAGGTTTCACAGGGACCCTGAGCAAGAGGGAGGCAGGCAGCCACTGCTAGGCATGCCCTGTCAGGAGATTTAGGTCCCCTCCATCTGCAAAATGGTAGCCCATTTTCACAAACCTTCACCAAATTAAAGCTGGAGGCCACCTCAGAGATTGTCTAGTCCAACACCTCATCCAAAAATGAGGAAGTTAAGGTCCAGAGAGGAAAGGGTCTTGACCCCAGGGACCTGACACAGTGATCATAGAATGGGGTCAGGAAACTCCTGGAATTTCCTCTCAGGCATTTGTCACTGCAAAATTCTTCCTTTTAATTATTGAATTCTTTGTTAGGCTTCCCAAGTTGTGCTGGAATGTACTAGAAAGGTAAACATCCTCTTCAGAGGAAAATGCAGAAGGGTATCTATCTACTGCTGTGTAACAAATTAACCCACAACTTGGTGGCTGATAGCAATAAGCAGCTATTACCTCACAAGCTCGGAGGATCAGGAGCCTGGGAGCTTCTTGACGGGAGTCAGGACTCAGTGCTTCCCACAAGGCTGCAGTCAAGATGGAGACTGAAGCCCAGACAGTATTCCTAACACGGAGAACACAGGAAAGCAGGTTCCAGTGAAAAGAGGAATCTGGGATGAAAAGAGGTCAAATGAGGCTAAAGTGAAGAAGGAATGACAGGAAGTGGTGAGAGGAAAGAGAGACCTGGGGAGCTCTGATCCCCATTTCTACCTCACTGCCCTTAGGAAGCCCCTCTCTGATGCCCTGGCTCCCCCAACTTGCCCATTCAGCCTACTGCACGAGTGTGACCTTCTCTTAGCTTTTCTCTCTTGCCCTTAAATACTATAAGGTCAGCAATACACAATAATAATGATGAAAATGACAATGATGACAATATCTAACAACTACTGAGCCATTACTCAGCTCTTGCCAAGTGGGTACCAGGCCCCATGTTAAGCAATTTATACAACCTGTGTGTCTTTCTTTCTCTGGGTGTCTCTGGCCCTGTGAAGATAGCACCAGCTTAGATCAGTGAGCTCAATGAAATTGCCAAATGGATTTTTTTTTTGACTCATGGAAGAAATGCTGTATAGAAAGTATTTTAGTTCAAGGAATTGGAAGCTTGACAAAGACATGGGGTTTGTTTAGGCCAAAAGCCCAGCAGAAGAATGGAGAGTGCACTGAAGCCACAGGAGACAGCTTTCAGATGGCTCCAGCACCAACAGGCCGTGAGATCACAGCGGGTCATCTGACTTTGCAGGCTCAGTTTCCATGTCATAAACATGGGACATTGGTGATAAGACTGGTCTCCCACAGTGGCTGCCAGGATCACATGAAGGGACAGAGGCACTGAATGAAGCACCAGGGCTCACTGCCCAAGAGCTAGACACGGTCTAAGCACCTTCTACGAATCAGCACTTTCGACCTAACAGCTTCCCGACAAGGTGGATCCTCTACACACCTCTGTTCACAGATGGGGCCCTGGAATGTGGAGCGTTGAGTTGCTTCAGGCCACACAACATCAGTCAGCAGCCGAGCCAAGGGCTGAACTTGGGCTGTGGGCTGCTGGCTCTGGCCACCTGTCAGGGACCTCTGGGTTTATCCCAAGTGGTGGTTCTGTCCATCTCAGCTGGCGCCCCCACCCATCCCTGCGATGTGATGGTAGTGATAGGACATGCTGTACTAATAGTCTATGCCCCCAGGCACTCAGAGGAGCTCAATAGTGTAGATCTTGCCCCACTGGCCCCTCAGATCCTCCTGCACCCAGGTGTGCCAGGTGTTAGTCCTTCAGTTGTAGCATTATGAGGAGATGGGGGATGGAGATGGAGAGGTCTCAGCCAGAAAAGGGACCAGAGCCACGGACATGGTGCCCCAGGGTTTCAGGGAGCCAAGACAGAAGTGTTTTAATATGTTGAGGCCTCCAGGACTCTCTAGGGCCTGCTAGCTAATTATCAGTGCTGGACGTGTACCCAGGAAAGGGCAAAGCTGGGGCTAGAAGGCTGCCCTACTAGTGCTGGGCCCAGTATGTGGGTTCCCCTGAGAAAAGGTGGTCAAGGTGTGAATGCCATTTCTTCCTTGGCCATTGGCTGTCCTAATGCCCTTAGCACCTCTCAACCTCACCCAGACCTCACACACCCAAGTGGGATTCTCCAGAGGCCAGCCCACCACCAAGGGTGCAACCCCAGCCTGGACTCACCCTTCCCTGGCCAGATCTCAAACCCTGTGATCTGCCCCTACAACCACTGGTATGCTTTCAAAGGGCCTGGTGTAGTATGTTTGCTGATTCCTAGGGTAGGAATGCTCCCAACGTGGCCAATTTTAAGCTACTAATTGTTAACCAACCAGCTCACAAAATTCCTGAGTATTTAAAAATCAGCTCTGTGAGCTGGTACCAGCCAGCTCCAACACACCTTTGCCCAACCTGCTCAGAACCTGGCAGGCCCAGACTATCCATGGGGAACTTTGCAGGGGGATGCCTTGCCCACTGGGGGGTCATGGCAGGTGTGCCTTCCTCATTCCATTACCCACCTCTAGGCTAGGATGCCCTGAAGTTAAGCAGCAGAGAATCTTTATTCCCTTTCCCCTATACCCAGAGATGGCAAGAACAAGCCCCACCAATCTCAGCAATAGGTGACAGAGGTATTTATGTGTTTTGTACATTTTGCAACCTAAGCAAAATCAAACATGGACATATAATTATTTGTTATAAATTTAGCACAAATATCATGTTATATTTAAGACTGTTCCTGGTGGAAGCATTTAGATAATACTCCCTAACTGTGAAAAAGCTTCTGGGGAGCCAGCATCGTCATATAGGGTGCATGGTTTCTTCTCCCTTTTGGGGGCTCCTTTTGGCTGGCCCCCTTACTGGGCAGTGAGTGCTTGTAAACAGCTGCTGACATGGACAAATGGTTGCCTGTGGATGGGCCGTTTGTTTGCTTTGGGCGGTGTGAAGGCTGGGTTGAGTCATTTTGCACCCAATTACTTTGCAGTAAATTTGCCGGATGGTTCTTGTCCTGTGGTATTGATCCAGCATCTCACCTTGAGCTTGTTTATTGACACATCAAATTCAGAAGTCAGGCCTGCTCAATTGGCCACTTCCCAATTAGGGCATTTATATGATGTCACCAAGGCTCCTTGTCAGGTTCCGATGAGAGCCATTTGTCGCCAACCACCGCCGCCACCCAATCGCCTGCAACCAAGCTGCCATTTTTCTCTGACCTTTCCGGAGACAGATGGCAGACCGTAAAGCACATCATTAGCAACGTGTCATTTTATCTTATTCTTCACGTAAAAGGTGCTTTCTTCAACAAAAGATGCTGCAGCTGCCCCAGAGACAGCCTCAAATCTTTTTTTACTGGAGCAGTGGGAGTCGGAATCATGATTCTTCTCTCATTGGGGCTGCTCCCAGGCACTCTTGGAAAGGAGGCATTTGGGTCAAGGACAGAGCAGATTGTCAAAGGAGGGCTGGGATGATGACCCAAGTCAGAAAGGCAGATGCCCAGGGAGTGCAGGACACATTCGGGCCCAGGAAGCCTCCTCAGTTGGTTTCTCAACCACTCGTGAGTGTGAGTGTCAATGGCCCAGGTGGAGGTGAGGGTGATCGCAGAAGGCAGAATGCCCCAGGTTGTATGCTTTTAGGATTGAACTTGAGCTCAGAGTTGGCCCTTCACACAGTAAGGTAGCATTGTTATCCCACTTCAGGGACAAGCTTATGCATGACAAGGCCTGGGCTTGAGCTCAGGCCTGCTCCTTGTTGGGGGGCCTACTGCAGCCACACATGAGCTTTTTCTCTTCCTTCTCTCCTCCTAAGACAGAGATAGAAAGGATCTGGTTAGCCTCACCCCCAGAAGTTCATGCCAAAGGTCCCTAGCCTTCCATGGAAACTATGAAATTTGCCCACCCCATGGACCCATATAAAAGGGGACTCTACTTGCCCCTGTGGTGCAGATGCCACCTTTGCACTGCCCAGGTGGGTCACCGTTCAGTAAACCTGGTCTGAACATCTCTAAGGCTTTGTCTCTAGGTGCCACTACTTGCCCCTTTCGCTCCTCCCTAACAGAAGGCCAGAAACAGTTTGGGGGGTGTCTCTGTGAAGGCAGGCACCAAGATGGCTTTCTCTTACCATTGTACTCCCTAGGATCATTGTACTGGCCCAGAGAAAGTGCCCCCCAAAATGTTTGTTGAGTATTATCTGAGAAAAGTACAACTCAATACAGAATGGTACATATTAAACAAAAATGTGAACTGTCCCTGCTTCCCAGCAGTGACTCACACAACATGGGTAAGAAATAGGATGAGTCACTCTTGCTGGCAGAAGGCAGGGCCAGGACTGGAGCCCAGGCCTCTGCACTTCAGGTCAGACCCACTCTGCTCCGGTATGTTTGGGGCATCACACAGACAGCTGGTGGCTCCATGGGTGTGGGATAAGACAGAGCCTCTTCACCATTTTCAAGTCAATGCAGACATAGTACGAGGCTTTTGTGGAGACTGAGGTGGAGAGATGGCTCTGGAGGTCAGAGGTCCCCAACCAGGAGATCCTCCCCACCATGAGACCTACCTAGCTGCCCAGGCAGCTGAGCAGGCAACAGCTCAGCAACCCAGGGCCCAGTCTCGACACTTAGACTTGTAAGCCTGGTGCCTGAAGGAAGTGGGGAAATAGGAGAAACTGCCTCTATCCCAGGCAGCCATGTGACCATGCAGGAGCAAGCTGTGGTCAGAGCTGTCCTTGGTGTGGATCCCCTTCCCTCCCACTGGGAAGGGAGCACTCAGTCACTCCAGTGCACCCACAGTACCCCAATATGCTCCCATTGCCCTCTCCTGAAGCCACAAATTCTCAGGTTGGAATGAGGCCTAAAAAGGCAATGAATGCCATTCCATGTCTTAAAGAATAGTGCTGCCATTCTTAATCCAAACTGCCTATGGTGATATCCTCCATAATTAAATTACTTAATATGGAAGTCCATTCTTTGTCTCCATTTCATCCCTCTTACAGTAATCTGTGTCTGACCCAATTTGAAGCAATTCTTGTCCTCCTGAGAATGGAGGATGTGTGAACAGGGTCTTTACAGACCCTAGGCTACTAGGAATTATGGCCAGAGATAACATTTTAACATACAGAGCAGTCAGCCCCTCATTAGAAGGCCCACTTTCGTTTGAAACACTTTCGATTTAACACATCTGTTTTTGTTTTTTTTTCCTTTTAGCATGCCCATTAAAAGAGAAACATAAAAAATAATTAAAAATGCAAAGGACATTTGCCCACAGGGGGCTTAGTATCTACTTAAGAAAATGAGAAAAACCCAGGAAACAAAAAAGAATATAAGCAGCAAACAGTACATTGTAAAAGATAATAAAACTGAGTGACATAGGAGATGGTGCCAATGGTAGTTAATATGAGTAGTCCGTAGAGAAGATGATTAGTGGGGATTATCTGTGGTGCCTCCTGGAGGTGAGAATTGACAGATGGGAAGAATTTGATCAGTTCCATGTCATCTTTGTGCCCTAGGAAAGACCTAAAATCTGAAGTCCAGAGTCTTCTGGGAATCTGAACAAGTCACATTCTGGAGCAGTTTCTCAAACCATAAGCAGTGATCCCATTAGTGATGATGGAATCAATTTAGTAGGTTATTACTAGCAGGTTTTTAAGTAAAGGTGAATGGACCAAAAGAATAGAACAGAACCTGTTAGCACACACAAAAGTGTGATAAGAATGTGTGTGTGTGTAAAAAGTATACTGGGTCCCAATATAAAACGTATTTCTCTCTGTAAGTCCAAGTCAAAACAATGTGAAAGAGACTGTCGTGGGAGATCATTATTTTCCTTTATCCTCTCCTTTTACCAGAATAGATCCCTGTGTATCCAAATCTTTGGCCTTGTTCAATGTAACTCAATTCAACAAACACCTGGGCAACTATCATGTGCCCAACTATCACAACTATCCCATAACATTAAGAATTAGTCTGTATTCAGCATCTGACACTTACTGTGTGCCATGCACTGTGCTATGTACTGAGAATGCAACCTTGATTGAGCAGGAGAGCCATGGGCCAGGCCCCAGGATTCCAGGGTCCAGCAGGAGCTGACAAGTGAGAAGATGGAGAGTGCAGAGCAAGGAGAAATGGGGCATTTAGCACAGGTTTAGGGAAGAGTGGTAGTTAGGATAGACCCAGGCAAAGGGTAGGAGTTCCAGGCAGAGAGGGCAGCCCATAGGTAAGCAGAGCTAACAGTGTGTTCTGGTCTGCCTAGGACTATCCTCTTTTTAGCACTGAAAATTCTACATTCTAGGAAACCCCTCAACCCCAGCAATCAGAAATGATTGGTCATAGTAGTGGTAAGAGAAAGTGTGGTGTATTTTTGATATTGAAATTAAAGTTTAGGACAACTGATGATGTCAAAGAATCTTACACTTTGTTTACTTGAAAGTTGATCCTACGGCATCCTATTTAAATGTGGACATTGTAAGCTACCTAAATTTAGATGTTTTAATTTTTAAAGCTATGCTATTTAAATTTTTTAAATTAATATTTATCTCTAACTCAAATATGCCTAAAGCTTAAACAGAAGCTCTGGGAAGGAGACAGGTAATGTAAATTAAAGACTTCCAGCCAGATGAGGACAGTGACCACAGAGGCTGCATGCCCTGTCCCAAAAGGGTGATCCTTAGTCAGCCCAGGAGAGTGTTGTTGAATGTCCTGATATTTCAAAAGTAAGCCAAGATCAGAATTTTTATGGATAGTCTCCTATTTTTCTGACAAATTCAATATTTAAAAAGAAAAAATAAAATGCCAAACTAAACACTCTACCACTATTAGTTTTCATGGCTCATTACTATTCATAGTACCTGATCAATGGAACTACTGCCCCCTTATGGCAACATGGCCAAATTGCAGGATATTCTGTTTAAGGAGCAACTGACTCTTTTGTCAGAGTATTACAGGGTAGAAGAGTTAGTGGTGAAGCCTTTAACATGGAAAAAGGTTGTCTAGGGAGCAGAGGTGGGGCCAAAAAAAGAAAGAAGGGCTGAGTGGAAAATATCAAAAGTCAAATTTTGCTAGTGTCTCAGTTTAGGGTAGAACCTACCCAGGCTCCAGACAGGAAATCAAAGTCAATCAGCAATTGATCTTGGACTGAGGCCTTCAATATGACATCTCAGCATGAAATTTGGCTGTCTTGCAGGCTGATTTATAAAACCCCAAAGAAAGATACTCAGGGCAGAATCCTTGGCCCACCCTTAACCAAGACAGCTTGTATCCTGTTAGCAGTAAGGTTAGGCCCCTGGGAGAGCTGCCATAGTAATCTCTGCTTGTGCACATCTAAGCCCATTCTGATTCTAATGCAGCCAAAGGCAAAGTAAGCTGCCCTGAGCTCTTGCCTCTTCTTCAGAGACTAAATGTTTGTAATGGAGCAGAAAGGTCTACACCTGGATACTTCAAATCTGCTGTCAACAGCTTATCTGAGCCTCCAGATCTCTCTTTCATCTTCTCTAGAGCTTTGGGTTTTTCTGTCTCCCTTTCCCTAATTGTCAAGAGACAAGACCTTCAATCTCTGACTAGGTAGAGTAAGCATTCACTTATATGTGAAGATTTCAAAACTATTCTCTGCCACCAGTTTTTTTTCTCATGTACTTCCTGAAGTCTCTATTCCTTAGCAGATGGGGTCTGCTTATTTATACAGTGAAAAATGAGATTAAAAATGCAAACAGAAAATACCTATGTATATGCACACACACAGAGTGGACATTGTACACACGTGCACACACTAGTCTAGGAGTCCTGGGCTTCCTTCCTACTCTTTCCACTGACTTTCTGTACAAAGTTGGAGAATACAATTGTCTGTGTGCTTTAGTTTCCTTCTCTATAAAACGTGGATATGGAGTTAAATTCCATATCCTCAGTTGTCCCTCCAGGACTCTCTGTAATGTTAAGCTAAGATGCAAGCTAAATGGCAGAGGGTGTTTTCATGAGATCAAGATTTCACAACGCAGAGATGGCCCCCAGGGCAGTGGGCAGCTGAGGAGAGAGTGGGACTCCATTCAGGGCAGGAACAGACCGGGACAGCGACAGGAGACAGAGGGTGCTGGAGACCAAATCACCAACTTCCCTTCTGCTCAATGCTGTTGCCTGCTGCTAGGTATCTGTCATACTCATCCCCTTGTGGAATTCCGTATCTGACACTCCCTTGTTGCGGCCCCTTCCTGAGCCTCCTACTTCCCTCCTTTCACAGCAAACATTCTGGGAGGCCTCCTGTACTCAAAGTACTGCATTAGCAGGGTTTCCTTGGCTCCAGTTTTCTCCCCTAATTTGGGTATATTGAGGCTCTAGAAAGTCGTTGTCAAATTAAGGGCAGGAAAGGCTTTCCTACCAGAGAGGTGGGATACACAGTGGTTAAGAGTAAGGCCTCGGATGCTTTAGGGTCCTACATATAAGCACCAGCTGAATCTGGTGACTTGATCTCTCTAGGCCTCAGTTTTCTCATCTGTTAAATTAGAGTAATAATAGTATCTATCCTATAGGGTTGCTGTATGAAATCAATCAATTCAGGCATAGAAGAGAATGTTGCCAACCTGATACCCAGTTTCTCCTCCCTTCTTAACAGAGATGCAATTTGGGGCAGGGGGAGGGTTCATTAAGCCAAATTAAACAAACTACATTTCCCAGCCTTTCTGCAGCGAGGATTGTCAGAGGATATAATTCTGCCCAAAAGATAGAAGTGGAAGCCCCTAGGGAGTTCCAGGAAATGTTTGTTTGCCTGATGTAGGTCTTGCTCCTTTCTCCTACCTTTGCTTTTCCTCCTACTGGCAACTCAGGTGATGGTTGGAGATGCAGCCATTTTGCAGACATGAAGGAAAGGCCAAGAGAATGGCAGTGATCTTGGCTCTAACTCACACAAACAACCACCTACACCCAGTTCTCCTGTTCATAACCGCTTTTTCATTTTAGACACCATTATTTGGGTTTTCTGTTTTATATGTCTAAACTTAATATCTAGTTGCCGCATGTGTTTAGCACAGTGCCATGCACTTAGTAAGTGCTTAATACTTCTTTCGCACTATGTGGGATAGATCCCTGTTGGCCCATTGCAGGGTGTCTTATGGAGTCCTTACAGATAGGACTTTCACACACATGTCAGCTGTGCGGGCAGCAATGAGTCTTTTGGCCTCTCCAGCCTTCAGCTTCCTTGTTCGAGGGTTGAGCCAGTAGACATAAGAAGTTCCTTCCAACTCTGACCATACATAGATACATGACAGTTTCCCAAGGACATCCAGGTCTGCCACATGATCCCACATGTTCTAGTCCCGGGAAAGCTCCAAAGCCCTTCTCCAACCCTACCCTAGACCCTGCAAGATTTCTGCAAACCCTGAGAGTTTGCCAGAGAAAAGAATTGTTTAAATCAAAGGCCAGACTGCCTTAGTTAACTTTGCCACTCAAGGAATGCCGAGAGTATATCATAATACACAGCTAAATCAATAAATCAGTAAATAATTTTGGCAACATTTCACATTAAGTAACATAAATACTTTATTAAGAGCTGATAAGTAAATTTCCCTTTTTCTTAAATTATGCTAGGATGTGCAGAGGCATAAATAACAACTTGAGCTGCTGTGCTGAAGCGCTTCCTCGCAAGTTGCGATAACATCTATTAACCAGTTTACAATCATTCCGGGGGTCTCTGTGCGTCTTGGAATAATTGACTTTGCAAAGTAACTTTGATGAATCATTTATTCATCATTATTAAAGTATTTATAAATGCTGGTTTAATTCAGCCCCCATTTCCTTTGTTTCCTCGCAGGATATTGACCAAAAATAGGAATGCTTAGAGCAGTACTTCTGCTTGGCTTTGTAGTTTTATTTTAATCAAGAGTGCTATTGAAGCACATGGCCTCTCAACCCACATTATAAACCCAATCCCCATCCCCCCCTCCAGTCCTGAGCTTCAGGTTGCTCTACCTGCCTACCTGGCCTGGCACTGGGCATATGTTGGCTAAGTGAAAAAAGGAGAGGGCTTCCCCCTCCACACACCTGGGGCAGGCGAGAAAGACAGCTAATGTTTACTGAAGACCCACTCTTCATTCCAGATGCCTTGGCAAACAGTTATTGTAGTTACTGAGTGTTTAGAATATACCAGACACCCTTCAAGAGACTTTGCATGTATCATTCACTTAATTTTTTCAGTGATAATTTCTAGAACTTACATAGCACTTTTTGGATGCCAGCCTGGGCTCTAAGTGTTTTGCCTATATTAACTTAATCCTACATATTAAAACTATTATGATCCATGTTTTAAAGATGCTATAACTGAAGCACAGAGAGGTTAAGTGAATTACTCAAGGTCACACACTGGGAAATAATAAAGTTGAACTTCAGATCCAGGGAATCTAGTTTCAGAGACCAAACCCTTAACCTTCATCCTGCTTCTTGTTAATTATGTGAAATGGGTGCTACTTTGAGCCCATTTTACAGAGGATAGACTGCAATATACAAGAGAGTAAACAATTTTCTCAAATTTTCAAAGCTGATGAGTAGCAGAACAAGGGTTTCTACCTAGGTGGTCTGACTGTGCTCTTAGCCGCTCCTCTCATAATGCTTTACACATAATCTCACCACAGTCCAAAAATGAGGTGCTGCTATTCCCTTCACAGGTGAGGAAACTGAGCACGAGGGGTTATATAATTTACCAAAAGAACACATGACTGCTAATTGTCAGGGGCTGGGATTCAAACCCAGACCTACCTAACTCTTTCAACCATAGCAGACAGGAAGAGAAGAGAAGCAGTGTTCATTCAGGAGCTTTGGTCAAGGGCAGCACTCTACTTTGTTCCTTTCACTCAAAGCTCAGATGCCAGTCCAAGTGTACAGAATCCCCCAGTTTGACATCTCTGGGCTTGTGAAGGGGAACAAGGCAAGGGAGGCTTCTGCGATCCTGTGGGCAGGGTGGAACACAGACCAGTGATTCTCAAATCTAAGAATTTCTTGATATGGCCTCCTTCCTGCCTGTATCCCTCCCATCCCCCCGCCAGACACAAAACACAACAGGAAAGCAAGGAAAGAAACCTATTTTGATATATAGAGAAAGCCTTTTGGGTGAATTTTTGGCTGGTAAATAAGTGATTAGAAAATTAAATGAACGCTCAAACCAACAGGGGTCTGGGGTCAAAGAAGACAGAAGCCTGGAGGACTGAGGAATCTTCTTAGGTGATCCTGAGGCCTTCAGGTGAGTTTTAGAAGTCTAACACTGAAGCAAAAGAATGCATCAAAACCTTTTCAAGGTCCTTCCACTGGGTTCTTTTTATGTTTCTAATACAGTTGGCTTTAATAAGAAATTGCCCTAAAAATATTAAAATTCTCCTGAATGAAGTGTATGATCAAGAGCAAGAGTGTGTGCTGGCACTCACAAAACCAGTGAGTTGTCCTGTATAATGTGACACTTGTTTGGGAAGTGACTTTTTGGTGCATCCTCTGATCACGCAGGAGAGAGGAAACGGAAAAAGAATGTCTTAGAAATTATTCTTCTGAGCTCAATTCTTCCTTGAAAAATGTGGTAAATTCTGCCTAGACAACATTAGGCCTCCTATAAAACCTAGAGTTGACTAACAGTCCTTGTCTTCCATAACAAGATGTTTTTGTTAGTTCTTAAGAAATGAAGAGGCACCAATGGAGACTTTTGATAAGCTCAGGGTAATGGACTAATGAGGCCAAGAATGAGATGGTGAAGATAGGAAAATCTTTTAGAACTCCTCAAATTCCCAAGCCATCACTGCACTTAAATGGCTGCTGGATCTGGAACAGACTGAAAATATCTGCCCCTTACACAGTTCTGGTGCAGACCTACAACTTCCATCCATTCCATCCATTTAACAAACATGAACTGGATGCATACCAAGTGTCTTATGCTGTGGTTACTCTGAGGATAAAGACATGGTCCCATCCCCAAGGAGCTAAGTAAGAGAGATAGTTAATTATACATGGTTTTATTATAGCTCAGAAACACAGACACTAATCCTCCTGCAATAAGGGTTATTCTAGAAGCTAAGAAGATGCCCTGATCCTAAGCCCAGCCATGCAATGACATAGGAGACTGGATGCCCTAAATCACACAAAGGTTCACAACTCAGCACCTTAGGGTCCCCAGGTCCAACCCCCCAGTCCCTTAGACTGCGTGACTTATAGTGTCTACCACTTTCACATGCCCATATCACTTCCTGCAGCCACTCACATAAAAGTGGACAGCAAGCCAATGCCATTCTGTTTGCTGCTATTGGATTTATGACATGTCAAGTTTAAATAGCATGTGCAAGGCTTACAAGGGAGGCAACACAGGATTCATTTCCCAAGGCTCTAAGGCCACCTCTTTCTCTTCCCTGCTGGGGCTGGGAGAACAATTTCATTCAACTTGCTTCTATCTCTATCTCTTTTCCTTTCTGTCTCAAGTCCCCCTCCCCCGCCAAAATACCAAAACAGCATAAACGCCACTTACCAGTACCCGATAGATAGATACCAATTAACCTTTATGCAAGTTTGCTTCTTCTGTGCATAAGCCCTAGCCTCATTCCTGGGGCTGAATTATTAATCCCTTACAAACAACCGCCATCACACGACTGGTGCCCAGATGAGGTAGCTGGCTGTAATTTAGGGCTCCACCCATCTTTTGTGCTTTTATTTATCTGAACATGAGAACTTTTTTCCCTGTCTTTCCTTCCCCCTCACCAACAAATTAAACTGCTCAGTTTCCCCCAGCTTTTCCCAGTAACAGAGGCAACTTGGAGTTGACCCATTAATGGAGAGAGCCCAGAAAGACTTGCTACAGTACCCAGCAAATCTCATTTTGATAACTGATTGGTAACACAAGCATTTGGGTTGCAAAGCAGCCTTAGACAGGTTTCCGTTTTGCAGCAAACCCCCAAATTAAAAATCACCTCCAGGGGATAATTCTTTTGCAAATAATATGACCTGGGCTATTTCTGTTTTTGTCAAGCGCAATGTCACTCCAGGCTGGTGTCTCATATGTAATTCCAGCTGCATGAGAAAAGCCCAGCACAATAGCCTTGGCAACAGAAATGATGGCAAAAGGAGGGATGTCAATTTATAATCATGAAACACGGTGAAAACCTCACTCCTCAACAAAAAAATTGAAGCCCACTTTAGACAAGAGAAAATTATAAAATAGGGCCCCTAAATCCAAGAAGCTTAATCAGTGACAAGACAGATAGCATTTGGGGTGCTGTGTTCTGCTGTGTTTAAACTTCAGTTAGGCTAGAAATTGGGGTCCTTGAACGCTTAAAAATGAAAAATATGATTTAATTGCTAAATTAGTTTATGTTCGTCACAGTAAACTGTGACCAGGTAACTTAGATCTCTGCCTTTGTCCATGATGTTACTTCTGAATATTGTACTCAGCTCAACTATCATCTCTTCCAGAAAGCCTTCCTGATATCCTGCCATATGTCATCCCTTCCAGTCTCCCATCACATATTAATAGCACAGTCGTACCATGACATACCGACTGTTCAGTCTCTCACACTATACTTTCAGCTCCTTAAGAACAAGCAACATGTATTACTCCTCTTTTAATCTCCAGAAGTTAGCGTGGTGCCTGGAACATGATAGGCATTCAGTAAATGTTGAATAAATGGATGTATCTAAATCCAAAAGCCTGAATGAGATGAAATTAAAAGCTGAATATAAAAAGAACTGATTATTCTAGAATCAGGCTATTGAATTCAGTGATTTATTTTTTTAGCATTCTTTCTTTTTTTTTTTTTTGTAAGACAGAAGTTATTCACAGAAAAGAAAGAAAAGAATACAGAAAACATTAAGGCATCTGTTAGAGGAAGAAAATTCTAGTGGGGAGAGAGAAGCTCTCTCCGTTTCTCTCCCAGTCTTTCTCCATCTCCTCCTTTAGGCCTTTAGTCTCAGGGTATATATAGGTGTATGGGTTCCTTGGCCAGGAAACAAATGAATACAGTCCTTTCCACCAGGGGCAAGGTGAATGAATGTATCAATGAATGGATGGATACAGTCCTTTCATGGGATTGAGGCCTAGGAAATTCACAAGAAATTGACCTAGGCATAGGAGATGGGGGTTCCACATTTAGTCTTAAGTGTGAAG
>CAUYON010006516.1:0-13969 GCA_963573935.1 Arctocebus calabarensis | reverse complement strand
GCTATCTGTAACAGTACGATCAAAATATTTCTGAATGCATATGAAGCACATTGTGCCCTATGATTGCACCAATGTACACAATTATGATTCAATAAAATTATAAAAAAATTAAAAAAAATGCAAAGCTAGACAGAGAGTGCTATAGTTACACTGTATACAACAAAGTACAAATAAAGTTTAATCCACAAATATATTGTGTCTCAGCAACTATGTTATGTCCTGATTCTTAGTGTGTCCCCAGTAAGCTTAAATAAAGACTTCATGTTTCCATGGGAGCTGAGAACAAAATGGGGTAATTTAGTTCCAGTGAGGTTTCAAAATGAGCAAAAGCATTTCAAGATGGAGTTAATTTATTCATAAAATATTATACTTTTTATTAGTGTCATTTGAATTTGGGGTCCCATGCTAACATTTTCAAAATTATAACATAAGTGAATTCAATTCTGGTGGGGAATGTCATTCCAGAGGGGACTGTAGTGATTTTGTAAGCCAATCCCTGCATTTTTAAAAGGGAAAATTTAGGTTCAGAGAGTTATGAGGGAACTTCAAAAAATTTGTGGAAAAATGGAATTAAAACATTTAAAATAAATATTATAAACTTTATTTCTTAATATAAACTTCATAAAGTTCAAGACACCTTTGTAAGTGATGAGCATTCCTATAGAACTGAGGATACTGGGAATTTAACCATGTCAATGTAGTCTTTTTAAATTTTATGACCTCAAGAAAAATGGACTTTCTTTAAAGATTTTTTTTTTAAATTAGGAAACAAAAAAGAAGTCAGAAGGAGTCAAATTAGGACTGTAGGGTGGATGAATGATGATTTCTTATCAAAACTCACAACATTTCCCTTGATTGATGACAGGAATGAGCAGAAGCATTGTCATGGTGGAGAAGGACTCTCTGTTGAAACTTTCCCAGGTATTTGTGTGATAAGGGTTTTGATAACTTTCTCAAAACACTCTCATGATAACCAGATGTTATTCATTTTGGCCCTCCAGAAAGTCGTATTGAGCATCAAAAAAAAAACATTGCCATGACTTTTGCTCTTGACCAGTCCACTTTTGATTTGACTGGACCAGTTCCATCTCCTGATAGTCATTGCTTTGATTGTGCTTTGTCTTCAGGATCATATTAGTAAAGACAAGTTTCATCCCCTCTTACAATTATTCTAAGAAATGCTTCAGGATCTTGATCCCACTTGTTTAAAATTTCCAGTGAAAGTTCTGCTCTGTTGTATCTGCTATGGGCACAATGGTTTTGGCATCCACTGAGTAGAAAGTTTGTCTACTTCAATTTTTTTTTCAGTTTTTGGCCAGGGCTGGGTTTGAACCCACCACCTCTGGTATATGGGGCCAGCACCCTACTCCTTGAGCCACAGGTGCCACATTGTCCAGCTTTAATTTTTCAGTCAGAATTGCATAAGCTGAACCAATTCAAATGTCTATGTGCTAGCTATTGTTTCACTGTTAGGTGCCTGTTCTCTTAAATTAGGATATGAGCAAGATGATTTTTTTTTCCTTGCAAATTGATGTGGATAGTCTCCCACTGCAAGCGTCATCTTCAACATTGGCTTTCCCTTTCTTAAAATGAGCTATCCATTTGTAAACTGCCTACTTCTTTGGAGTATGGACCCCATAAAATTTTCATAAACATCAATAATCTCACCATTCTTCCACCCAAGCTTCACCATACATTTTATGTTTGTTCTTGCTTTAATTTTAGCAAAATTCATGATGCTCTGATAAGGACTCTTTTTCAAAATGATGTATATCTTTTCTAGTGCCTCAAACTAGATGCTGTTCAGACATGTTATAAAAAGTTAGTAAGAGTTTATTTTGATTCATAATAACATTATTAAGTATAAAATGTTTGATTTCCTTAAGTACTAAGTTTGGTAGTTGATGCATATATCTGACATTTCACTTCAACACTTCCTATTTTATTTTTCTTGGGAAGATACATCCTTATTCTTTCAAATATACATTTTGTCTTATGATTATCTTTCATATTTTTTTGAGACAGTATTTCAGTCTCTCACCCTCAGTAGAGTGCCTTGGGGTCACAGCTCACAGTGACCTCAAACTCTTGGGCTTAAGTGATTTTCTTGCCTCAGCCTCCCAAGTAGCTGGGACTAGAGACACTTGCCACATGCCTGGTTATTTTTGTTGTTGTAGTTGTCATTGTTGTTTAGCAGGCATAGGCAGGGTTCGAACTTGCCAGTTCCAATGTATGTGGCTGGTGCCCTAGCCACTGAGCTACAGGCACTGAGCCTGTCTTTCATATTTTTCAAGAGCAATTTTTGTGAAACCATAGATAAGTCATAAATTCATGTTATTTTTGAATGTGAGTTCCGTTGTGAAACCAATGCAGTGCAGACAGCACAAAATATCAACACAGTGTTTGGGAAGGATGTGGTTACTGAATGTATAATATGTTTAAGGATTGAGAAGTTCCATTCTGGTGATTTTAATTTTTTTTTCTTTGAGATAGAGTTTCACTTTGTCACCCTGTGTAGACTGGATAGAGTGCCATGGCGTCATCATAGCTCACAGCAACCTCAGACTCTTGGGCTCAAGAGTTCCTCTTGCCTCAGTTTTTCTGTTTTTAGTAGAAACAGGGTCTTGCTCTTCCTCAGGCTTGTCTCAAGTTCTTGAGCTCAAGCAATCCACCACCTAGGCCTCCCAGAATTCTAGGATTAAAGGCATGAACCACTGCACCTGGTTTGGTGATTTTAATCTTAAGAATGAGCCGTGTGTAAGACCTAAGACCAACGTGGATGATGATGATGAACTGAAAGCTGCAGTGGCAGTGAATTTATCTCAACTTACATGTGAATTAGCAACATGGTTTGATGTTATTATAGCAACAATATTGGACCATTTGAAACAAATCTACAAGGGAGGTAAAGATAGATAGGTTAAATGAGCACCAGAAGTGAAATCATTTTGAACTTTGCCTTTTTTTGCTGTTATGAAATAAAGGTGAGCCATTTATTACACTATGTTATGTGTTTGATGAAAAACTGATTCTTTTTTGACAATCACAAGACTTTGGTTCAGTGGTTGGATAAAGATGAAGTTTTAAAAGATAGTCCCAAACCATATATTTATCAAAAAATGGTAATGGTGTCTGATGGTCCAGCACTGGTATTATCCACTACAGCTTCATGAAACCTGGTCAGTCCATTATAGGAGATGTTTACTGCAACCTGAAATGGTGATGATGCTTGTGATTAAGCAACTGAGATTGGTCAGTAGAGACAGGCTGATCCTCTTGCAAGACAACATGTCTACCTCATGTTACACAAACAATGCTGCTCAAACTATAGAAGCTGGACTTGGAAACTCTCTATCATCCACTGTATTTTAATAGGCCTTGCACCAACTGACTACCACTCCTTCCAGGCGTTGGACCACCTCTTGCAAGCAGAAATATTCTATTCTCAACAAGCTGTGGAAAACAGCTTTTGCAATTTCATTGCCACTCACTCTCTATGGTTTTTTGCTGCTGGACTAACCAAGCTACCATTAAGATGGCAAAAGTGCTTCTATAGTTTAAGTTCATACTTTGATTATTTGTTCTGTTCCTTGTTTCATATATAATAAACTAAACTTTTGATTAGAAATTGGACATTTCACATTTATTTATGTTTTATAAGTTTGAAATCCATGGATAGTTTTTTTCATAATCTACATTTTTTTTTCATGATCTATTTGAAGAACCCTCATAGTGACTTGCCCAATGTCATATAGTGAGTCGGGAGAGTTGAAACAAAATTTAGGTCCATTTACTTCTAGTCTAGTGTTAGTTCTGATATCTCATACAAGTTAAGACTCATGGGTTATTTTATTCTTAAACAGTGCTCTGTTAGTTTCCTTGGGCAGCCATAACAAAATACTACAAACTGGGTGGCTTAAAACAACAGAAATTAATTGTCTCACAGTTCTGGGGGCTTTCAAGCCAAAATCAAGTTGTCAGCCAGGGCATGCTCTCTTCGAGACTCTGGGTCCTAGCTTCTAGTGGTGACCGTCAATCTTTGGTGTTCCTTGGCTTTTAGTTGCATCGCTCCATTTCCTGCCTCTGTTGTGATATGGCATTCGCCTTCTGTGTCTTTGTCCAAATTTCCCTCTTCTTATAAAGACACTAGTCATATAGAATTAGGAATCAATCTAATGGTTTTGTCTTAAATATATTACATCTGCAAAGACCCTATTTCCAAATAATGCTACACTGACAGGTACTGCAGGTTAGGATTTCAATGTATCTTTTTCCAGAGACACATTTCAACTCATAATAGGAGTTCATTAAAATATAATGTATATAACTTATGAATCACCCATTAAAGTGTATAATTTATGGCTTTTAGTATATTCACAAGGATGAACAAGCATCACTACAATTTAGTTTTAGAATTTTCATTCCCTTTTAAAAGAAACTCCATACTCATTAGTAGTCACTCCCTGTCTTCCTCCTTTGTGTTCTAACCCTAAACAACCACTACTACTTTTTGTCTCTATAAATATGCCTGCTCTGGACATTACATATAAATAAAGTCATGCAATGTGTTGTCAATTGTGACTGTTCTTTCACCTAGAAAACGTTTTCAAGATTGATCCATGTTGTAGCATGTATCAGAGCTTTATTTCTTTTTCTTTTTCTGGTTGAATAATGTTTCTTTTTAAGGCATACTGTATATTTTCTATCATTGCATCACTTAATGGACATTGGGTTATTTCCATTTGTGGCTATTATAGATAATGATGCTATGAACTTCTGTCTACAGATTTTTAAGTGGATATATTTATTCATTTTTCTTGGATATATGTACAACTGGAAATGGAATTGCCGGGTCATATGGTAAATAGGTAATTGACTGAGGAACTGCCAGATAGTTTTTCATAGTGACTGTACCACTTTACATTCTTCCAAGAAATGTTCGAGGGTTCCAATTCCTCCACACCATCTAAAAACTTGTTATTGATCATCTTCTATATTATAAGCATCCTAGTGGATCTGAAGTAATATTTCAATGTGGTTTTGATATGTATTTTTCTGATTACCAGTAATGTTCAGCATCTTTTCATGTGCTTATGGCCATTTGCTTATCTTTTTTGGAGAAATATGTATGCAGAACCTTAGATTGTATTTTTGCTTTTTATTGTTGAATTCTAATAATTCTTTCTACAGTTTGGATACAATCCCCTTATCACATGTATTCTTTGCAAATATTTCCATCCATTCTGTTGATTCTCTTTTTACTTTTTCATGAAGACCTTTGAAGCATAAAAGTTTTAAAATTTGAAGAACTCCAAAATTATCTTTTGGAGATTATTACTTTTTCTTTATTGTTCATGCTTTTTATGTTATATTTAAGAATCTTTTTTGCTAAATCCAAGTTCATTAATATTTACCTGTATGTTTCCTTCTGTTAATACAAGTTCTATAGTTAAAGTCTCACATTCAGGTCTTTGATCCATTTTGAATTAATTTTTTTTATTAAATCATAGCTGTATACATTAATGTGATCATGGGGTATTTTGAGTTAATTTTTGTGTAGCATGGGAGGTAAGGGTCCAATTTCATTCTTCACATGTGGTTATGCAATTGTATCTTCACTATTTATTGAAAAAAATATTTTTTCTCCATTGAATGGTCTTAGCCCTCTTATTGAAAATCAGTTGATACTATACATATGGTTTTATTTCTGAATTCAGAATTCTATTCCATTGATCTTTATTCTTATCTTATGCCAATACTTTAGTGTCCTGATTACCATTTTTTTGGGTAAGATTTGAAATCAGGCAGTGGCTTCCTATTTTATTCTTCTTTTTCAAGGTTGTTTTGGTTATTCTGGGAATCTTGAAATTTTATATGAATTTTATAATCAGCTTGTTAATTTCTAAAAAAGAAGTAAGCTGAGATTCTGATAGGGATTATGTTGAATCTGTAGATCAATTTGGGGAGTATGCTATCTTAATAATATTAAGTCTTCCAATCTATCAATACAAGCTATTTTTCCATCTATTTAGGTTTTTTTTTTTTTTTTTGCAGTTTTTGGCTGGGGCTGGATTTGAACTCACCACCTCCAGCATATGGGGTCAGTGCCCTACTCCTTTGAGTCACAGGCACCGCCCTAGTTTTTAAATTTCATTCAACAATTTCTAAGTAAATTTTTGCATGTTTAAAAATTTGCTACTAAGTATTTTATTTTATGCTATTGTAAATGGACTTGTTTTCTTAATTTTATTTTTTGATTGTTCATTGCGAGGATATAGAAATAAAATAGATTTTTTATATCAATCTTGTATCCTGCAACCCTGATAAACTTGAACTATCTATCTAACATTTTCCCCCCACTGACAACCTTTGCATGACTGTTGCCCAACTCTTCAACCCCAGATTTAATCACAAAGTCCCACTAGTCTAAATAACCTGAACTTTTTTCTTTTATAACATATGACCCATTAATTTTTTCCTGTGTACCTATTCCTCATAAAGTTAAAGATAATGCCCCATTTTAACCAACAATAGAGTAAATATGCTTCTTTAGGATAAAGCTGTATTTCCCAGATTACTGCACTGCTGTCTTCTCAACACTGGTGGACACACATACATGTGTAGACACATGTACACATCATGTGATTCCTTGACTCCTCATTTCCTAGGTTTTTGGAGCTAATTTGTATTTTATTTCAGCTCACACCACTTTGCAAATTTTATTTTGTTATCTCATATATCTATTTTAGTTCTATGAACTATACTGTGACTTTCTCCAGAGCAGGGACCAAGAGTCCTGTATATTTATTTTACCTGCTACAGTGCTCAATGCCAAGGTTTATAGCAGCCGTTCTCAATCTGTGGGTTGCAACCTACTGGAACTGTATTAAAGGCTCGTGGCATTAGGAAGGTTGAGAACCACTGGTTTATAGAAAGAGAAAATGCTTAAAAAAGCTTACTGACTTCAGTTGAATTTTATCCTTCCCAGAAAGACCTCCTTTTCTTTGCTGGATACTGGGAAAATCATAAATTGCCTGGATACTATTCACACCTCTAGCAGTGCCTCATCTCCATTTTTAAATCATTTCTTCTTTTCCGTATATTGGCTAAGTTTCAAGAAGAGATAGTTGCCTCCATCAACTTTTATAGCTTAATAAAAGTCTCAACCGCGTTTACCTGCTTTCCTTCCAGGGCACATGCACCACAAATGAAGGCAAAGTCATTCCCATAGTCCTTGTTTAGAAAATGTATGATTTTTATGTTATTCCTAGTAAAGCAATACAGTCCACTAACTGTGACTTCAAACATGATTTTCTTTAGAAATGAGTGCCTCTCAGTGTGAAATGTTCATTCTCAAGGCCAGGATCATGCTGGGGCTTGAGGGTTTGTAACAAAGGTCTCTGTTTCCCGAGCATAGTGCCTAATGTTGCTTTCTTTCCCCTGGCATTTGCTTGTTTTCTGTGCTTTCTTGCAACTAAAATATTGACATGTCCCTGCCCTATCCCACTAACCATTGCAAATGTCATAGAAAGAAAATCCCTTGTAATAAACCACAAATAACAGGACTTGGTCTTGTCTTAACAGATAAAAAAGCAGGCTGCATGCCAAATGGTGTTTATTAGATACTTGCTGGGCGTGAATCATGTGTCAAGCATGGGGGGGATATGCAAGTAAATACATGATTGCTTCTCTAAGAGAGTTTATTGTCTCACTGGGGTGATAAGACTAATGTACCTTACAAAGAGAGCTATTAAGTTAGAAGTAGTGCATAATAATTGCTAAAACAAGGGCAGAGGAGCATATATATGGTCATTGTAAATTGAAATCATGGAAGGACTTTGAGAGAGGGTAAGGTCTCAAGATTGATGTGGAATAATTTTGACAGGCAGAGAAGTGAAAGGAATGTGCAAAAACTAACACAAGGCTTGAAATACAAGGAGGCCAGACTGATATGGTTGAAGATTCATACCAAATTATTAAAGTAACATAAGTCTAAGATTGCAGTGTGTCTTGAATGGGAAGAGTCACCGATTAGAGCTGAAAGTGCTTTGCTAATATTTCAGCTGGGACTAGCCCAGTGTTTAATTCCTATAGTTTTCATTAGAAGTTTTTTAACCTGTGGAATTCTTTCTTCAAATGGAATTATGTAAAGAAGCTGAATATATAAAACAGACAAAGCAAAAGTAGCTTGGTTGAAGTTGAGTAAGATCAAGATCAGCCCAATTCCTACATTTTAAGAGAAAATTGAGATTCAGGAACAAAAATTATCTCCAAGTTATTAAATCCACTGGACACTTAGTCTTTATCTTGCTTTTCTCTGTAGCATACTGCATTGTTCACTACCACCTGTTGCTCAATACCCTCCCTTTCCGTGTCTTTGATGGTACAACTCTCCAGATTTTCCTTTCACTTCTCTGGCTTCTCCTACTCAATCTCATTTGGAAGTTCATTCTTTTACACCTAGACTTTAAATGCTGGATTTTTAAGGACTTGGGCCTCAGACCTTTTCATTTTTTAAAATTTTAATTAAAATTTTTTTTATGAAATCATAGCTGTGTACATTAATGCACTCATGGAGTACAATGTGCTGGTTTCACATACAATCTGAAATATTTTCATCAAACTGGTTAACATAGCATTCATGGCATTTTCTTATTGTATTAAGACCTTTACATTCTGCATTCAGTAAATTTCACCTGTACCCTTCTAAGATGGACCATAGGTGTGGTTCCACCAATTACCCTCCCTCCACCCATCCTCCCCCTTCCCCTCCCTTGCCCCTTTCCCCATATTCTTGTGCTATAATTGGATTATAGCCTTCATATGAAAGCTATAAATTAGTTTGTAATTAAACTAATTAAATGGGTTGCTATTTTTTTGTTTTGTTTTGCAGTTTTTGGCTGGGGCTGGGTTTGAACCCACCACCTCTGGCATATGGGGCCGGCACCTTACTCCTTTGAGCCACAGAGGCACCACCCTAGCCCAAACTCTTTTTATGGGGAAAGAGAAGTCTGGGATTCACAGTTTGGCAGTTGGGAGTGGGTTTTCCTCTTTTCCCTATTCCCTCATTCCATATGTCTCCTTTTGGCATCTACCTACAAGCAGCCACTCACACTAGCTGAGCTCAAAGCAATGGTGCCACTGGCTTGCAGCTTCTCTGGCCATAATCTTATCCTAGACCAAAATCATGACTTTCTGTTGAGGAAGGGGTGCTCTTTGACTGCAATGTGGCTCAAACCCATACTGCACTCTCCTCTTCTTTCTGTTTGATTGGGCTCCTTCACTTCTCAAGATTAGTTCACAAACCTCCCCTTCATGTCCATGAGCAATACAATTGAATCCTGGGGGTGTGTACAGGATCCAGCCTTTGGGCGTGTCCGCTGATCTCCCAAATTTAATCCCTGACTGTGCGGAGGAGAACTACACTGGATCTGGGCTGCTGTGGAGTGCTTTGGTAGATGCCTCGTTCTGCTGGAGCAGACAGGTAAGCAGTGCCATGCCCAGGAAAGGTCAGTGGATAGGGAGCTCACACTCCATACACTCCTTGGTCTTTCGCAGGTGTTTAAGAGAAAAGGTGTGATCCCCACTCTCTGAGGGAGCCTCAGTGTGTTGGGCATACGAACAGAAGGCAAGCAGCCACACCTGAGAGCCTTGGATTAATTGTCCCATGGGACACCCACACCGACTCATATGGGAACTGCCACTCAGCAGCAGTGGGTTGGGGAAAGAAAGGGGAGAAGAGTCATAATGGAGGAGAGCTGACACTCTGGTCCCCTTTGTACCTCTCCTCAAAGACAGCCTGGACTGAATGTCCAAACTCTGAGATTATACTGTTTCTCTGGAACCCAGCATCCCCCTGTAGCCACGATAGTGTGGGCAGGAGTTAGGAAGTATTTGTGTAGGCACTGGTGACAAGAAAACTAAAGGAGTGAAGCTCCCAGGGGAGGACAAATGTACAGGGTGGAAAGGCGATGTGGTGACTGTTTCCTTAGTTCTGGTCTGTGGTGAGGAGGAGTGCCTCTAAAGGGGCTGGCAGGCTGGTGTTTTTATTCTCAAAAAGCTCCCTGTTCACTGGCAGCAGCAGCTTTTGGGCTTAGGAGAGTATAGAAGCTCTTCAGCAGCTCCCAAGCCTGCGATCTGCTAGAGGTGTGTGAGTAGGAGAAATAAAGCCCCCTCCCTACCATTTCCCTGTGGCTCCATGTTCCCGGGGGGGTTGAACTTTGCTGAAATCTTGCTGCTTCCTGTTTTGCTGCAGGTCTTTAAGAGGAAAGGAATGAGTTAATATAAGTTACATATTTTGGCAGCTTCCTTCTGTGGAATCTCTTGTAGGTCTGCCACTTCCTCTTCAGAGTTATACCTGAGCTTATTTATTTTTCTTTTCATTTAAACTTTTCCTTCTTCTGAGATGATCTGCTAAACCATGTCTCTAGTTGGCCATCTTGCCCCACTGAACATTCAGCTTTTTTTTTCTATTGTCCTACTGTTGATCAGAAACCTCACCAATAACATAGTCAATTAACACATATTTGTATATTATATGGATCATATACTGTATTCTTATGATAAAATAAGTTAAATACAAGAAAATATTATTAAGAGAATCATAAGAAAGAGAAAATGCATTTATAATGCTATATTTATTGATACTGTGAGTTTATGTTATTTATTTATAAGAGGGATCATCAGTCTAAAATGGTGGGTAACTGCAAATGTAGACTTCAATCTAAGGCATATCAAGCAATTCAACGATTTCTTGTGATGTCATGACTTTTCTTTGTTTCTTAAGAGAACTTACAGTATCACTAGTGGTACTTTGTATGGGTCCCATGGTGTTATTCAAGGCTTATAGTATTGCACTAAACAGGATGGAAAAAACCCCACAAGAACAGTGAAAGATCACTTTTTACCCACATATGCAATTTACTATAGGGATGAAATGCTCACAAGAGATGATGAATGGATACTTGCAACATTTGAGCTTACCACAATAGCAACAGGAAGTAGCTACAAAATTATTATGGTAGTACCCTATGTACTACAAATAATTTTATGCAGTTATAGTTTAATACTGCCTCTTTATGTGTTTGTTTTTCTTGACTGAAAATTGCACCATGTGTGGTCTATAAGTGTTTTATGTTTAATTTTTAATAATTTTAAACCTTTTGTAACAGATTTATATATATTTTATGGTAGTAAATGATAGACTAGAATCTAATGTATTTTATGTATTCATGACACAGCTTTTTCTAATTTTTTGAATATCTCTAGGTCACACGGTTTGTCTGTGATTTTTTTCAAATTGTTGCAAATCTCTAAAATAATTTCCACTATATTTATTGAAAAGAAATTGTGTACAGAGAGACCTGTGCTGTTCAAACTCGTATTGTTCAAGAGCCAACTGTATCATTTCTATATGATAACTCTTAAGTTATATTTCCAGCCCAAGCCTGTCCCTGATTCTATTATTGACTCAATATCTCCACATATATTTATCATATGTCCTACGTACTGAAAGTTTCCAAATCTAAACTTAACTCCTTGTCCTTCTTCCAATCCCCCTTCTCCCCAAGTTGTACCTTTTTTTGGTGCTCTTTATCTCAATGAATGACATCACCAGTCACTGAGTTTCCTATGCCCTGAGCCAAGGATTTATTTTTTAAACCTTTTTAAAATCTCCTTTTCCACATTCAACTATCAGGTCATATTTATCTTACCTTCTAAGTATCTCTTGAATCTCCCCACTGTTTTATATTTTCATTACTGCACTATAGACTCCCACTTGTCTCTAAGCCACCATCATTTCTCTGTTGGGTGTCTGCAAAAATCTCCTAATTGATCTCCGAATTTTTACTCTAGCTTCTTCCTCTAACCAGTTCTGTATGTTGTTGCTGGATTGTGATTTTCAAAAAAAATCAACTTATAGTTTTGTTGATTTTTTTTGCAGTTTTTGGCTGGGGCTGGGCCTGAACCCACCACCCCTGGTATATGGGGCCAGCGCTGTACTCCTTGAGCCACAGGTACCACCTGATTTTTTTCTATTGTTTTTCAAGTGTTTATTTATTTCTGCTCCTCTAATCTTTGTTATTACTTTCCTTTTGCTAACTTTGGGCCTACTTTGTTCATCTTTTTCTGGTTTTTAGAGATGTAACATTAGGTTGTTTGAGCTACTTCTTCATTTTTGAAATTATTGCTATAAACTTCTTTCTTAGAACTGTTTTTTCTGTATCCCATAAATTTTGGTGTGTTGAGTTTTCATTTTCATTTGTCTCAAGATACTTTTCGGTTTCCCTTTTGATTTCTCCTTGACCTTTTGGCTGTTCAAGAGCATATTGTTAATTTTCACATATTTGTGAAGATTACTCCTGTTATTTATTTCTAGTTTTGTATCATTGTGGTTGTAAACTATATTGAAATCATTCCAATCTTCTTAAATTTGTTTAGACTTGTTTAGTGGTGTAGCATATGTTCTGTATTGGAGAATGTTCCATGTGCACTTGGGAAGAATGTGTATACTGTTGCTGTTAGATGAACTTTTCTGTATATGTTAGTTTCATTGGATGTAAAGCAGAGATGTCTAACTCATGGCTGTGGGCTACATGTGCTCCAGGGCGGCTATGAACGAGGCCCAACACAAAGTCATAAACTTACTTAAAACATCATGAGATTTTTTTTGTGTGTGGAATTGAATTGTGCCGTTCTTGAGTGTGAACTTTGTATGCAACAATGTAAAATAAACATATGTATGCTCTTGCTATTTATAGGGATGAGTGGTTTCAGTTTTATACTGGTATATAGCTTCTAGTGTGTTATCTTCCAAGAACATACGGTAGAATTGACACTATCAGATGTTACACATGCTTGTGGTGACCTGATGAGGCAGCAATTATCAATAATATTTCAACCTACCATTGCAACATTAGACATTTAATGTTATTAAGAAGTCAGAGAAACATTCTTATTTGAGTATTAAGGCTACTTCCACACCTCAGTGGCCCTTCATACATTGCCTGCTGTGCTTTATAATCAGCCCTCCACCTCCCTCTGCAGCCATGATGTGGAAGGGCCCAATCCTTGCTTTCTATTTTCCGTCAATTTATTTTCAGAATAAAAGTAAATCTATTTTTTTATCTTTGAGTATTTAAGTCCTGGTATGGCTTGTAGAATGTCTCAAAAGAATACAGAACCCAAAGAAAGAAAAAGTAAGGATGTAGTAAGATTGTTCAATGAAAAGTGTGCAGATGACTATTCTTTTGTAGATGCAAACAATAAGGAACTCTGCTTAAATTGTAGGGAATGTGTGCAAATTTTCAATGACTATAATTTGAAAAGGCATTATATGCCAACAACATGCCACCAAATTTGATGTGTATGAAGGATTGTGTCTTAAGGACAAAATAGCAGAATTGAAAAAAAAGTCTGTCTTCTCAAAAAAAAATTTTTTTTTTGTAGAGACAGAGTCTCACTTTATTGCCCTCCATAGAGTGCTGTGGCATCACACAGCTTACAGCAACCTCCAACTCCTGGGCTTAGGAACTATTCTCTTGCCTCAGCCTCCTGAGTAGCTGGGACTACAGGCACCCGCCACAACACCCGGCTACCAAAAAATTTTTTTAAAAAGTTTTTTATAAGTCAGGTGGATTCTACTGCGAAAGCTAGTTATGTGGTAGCATATTTAATAGCAAAAAATCAGAACCATTTAAAACAGTGATGAGTTTATTATGCAATGATGGAAAGCATGGCAGATATAATTTGCCCTGAAGAAATGGGGGATATTTCTTTCTTTTTTTTTTTTTTTACAATTTTATTTATTTATTTATTTATTTTTTGATTTTTTTTAATTGAATCATAGCTGTGTACATTAGTTCAACCATGGGGTACAGTGTGGGGGCTTCACATGCAATCTGAGATATTTTTATCAACCTGATTGACATACCATTCATGATATTTTCTCGTTTACTATATGAAAACA